>DWTW01002264.1:0-11274 GCA_018246275.1 Papilio slateri
TATGGGAGATACGATTTTTTTTTGCTCTATTCGATATATTTCTAGCTCTAATATATATATATTTGCGTAAATGTTACACGTTTGTAAAACTTTTGATGATGTTTTAAAAGTTATAAAGTAGTCAGAGATGAACTAATAGTGAAAAGATAATCCACGTTTCGTCTTTGAGTAGAAAGAAAATGTGGTAAGCCCAGATTTAAATTGGTGGCCCACAATTCTGTGGGGACTACAATACTGTGCGACCTAAATGTAGCAAATATGCTAATTATTCAAATAAAAAATTCGAATAAATTTAAATAACTTCAAACTTCATACTTTTTTTGAATATGTTACATATTAAAATATGTTACTTGCTACATAATACAATATTAAGTAAAACAGGAACAATTTCGAGGCAAAACATCAAGATTATATTTAAATAGAACACCAGAACACAACAACTTTATGACGTTAAAATAATTTGTCGATATCGAGATTAAAGTATCGCCGACCGTAATGTACGAAGTCTGCACTAAGCTCGAGGTCTGGTTATACCCGTCACTTTCCAATTATTTTTGCGGGCTTTCTTCGCTACAGTCCGCGATGAATGCGGAACAGAATAGCGCCTCGTTTTAAGGAATTACCCGCTTTGTCCGCGAGTAAATGAGAGAACCGCTTAGTTTTTCCTTTTCTAGCAACTTGCGGTTAATTTATTTAATAAGTTGTTGCTGAATAGACCTCCGCGAGCTACGAGTGCCGGGATGAATCGGATTTTCCATTTTCTTTTTTTTATATTTCCACACACAAAAGGGTCTTGTGTTTTCGGTTTTAAAATATAAATAAGACATGCTTTCTTTTTACGACAGCTTTTATTCCGTGAAATCTTATTTTGAAAATTAGCAGCGCTAAGGTGAACTCCGTTTACATTTTATATTTGAATTTTCTTGAAAAGGTTGTTTTTTATTTGTTTGTAAAAAGGGCAAGCAAGAAAGAAGGTTTTATATTAAGGTAACACGGGTAATTCTCAGTATTACATGCTAGAAAATTCAATGTCTGAATACAAACTTTGCATATAATTTCTCGTGAACTTAAAAGCATACGTATGAATTTAGTTTCCTTAAAGGATCTTAAGAATACTCTGCGTAATCCTAAAACAAGATTATTTTAAATTAGCATGTTCTCAGCAGTTAGTGCAGTGTTAGTTAGTGCCGTCTAAGCTCAGAGAGTTCTATTAAAATGCCTCATATCAGCACAAAATTTTAATTTACTTTGTTAGTGCTTTCGGAGATACTTAATACTCAAATATGTTCTTAAAATGTTGTGAATTGCTGGAATAACTTCTTTACTATACGTGCACAATAACATGAGACGTCGTAGAGGTGTTCGTGTACAATAAACCAAAAAATACAGGAATCCGACAGTAACGAACATATATTTGTCACTTGGAGAGGTGAAACATGAGTGCGTGGGGTTCGCATTTCACGCCAACCTCATGTTATAGTGCACACGTTGCATAGGACTCAAACACAAAGTTCAAATATAGTATAGAAAGTACTTAGGTAACCTTACGTACGTAATTAAATTGAAGACGTTTAACACCTACGCACACGATCGAACAGATGGTTACACGCAGTCAGACAGACAAACAAGATAAATTCTGAAAATTAAATATGAAGTTTTTACTAATATTTATTGACCACAAATCAAATTTTTGTTACCATCGGTGTTTGTTTGGACCCGGGACTTCGAATTTGGTGATGAACCACTCCACCATTCCGTTGTCGTGACTTGTAGTAAAATAACTGTAATATTCTTTTTGTGCTTTATTATGAAATGAACGGATATTGCCTCCACTATAGTCAATTAACTTGGTTGAAACGTAAAGAATGGCCAACAAGACGCTTTAGGGTCGTACCACACTAGGGGTTTTTATAGCGTTAATAATCTATTATTGTACCGTACAACAGCCTCCCAAGCTAAATAATCGTATCACAAAGTAAGTAATCTTTCAATAGTTTTACAAACGATGATTCGATATTCTTTTAATCACCGGCTCATACCACACGGCGTGAGTGTGCTTAAGTAAGTAAGAATAAAGCTGCTCCATCTATCGATCGTAGACGACGTCCCAGGATGAATAGTGATGACATTATTTTACGAAAGCGCATCCTGACAAAAACCGCAGAATAAAATTACTAAATGGAAATTTCTTCTAAATTATATCGCATTTGTACTTCAATCTCGAGCGATCGTCAGTGTGGAAGCGCCTTTAGGCTTCCGAAACTTGAATTCATCAAAATAATGCGCGGAACGTGATCTCGTGCGAAGTCTTGGGATGAGCGTTTATTTCGTGATGCGTTTGACGTGGAACGTTTCAACGTACGGGAGTTGCGTCTCGTTCGTTTTTCTGCTTCTTAAAAAAAAAAAAACTTTTATTAATTGCCCATCCATTGTTGGGTGGCCGGCGGTGCGCTTGTGTTTACGAGAATGTGGGAACGATTTTCTGCAGTCCTATGAGATTATTTTAAATATCCAGCTTATACTGTTGCGTCGAGTTATTTATTTCGTTTTTTTTCTCTCCTCGTTCCTAAGCCGTACCAGCCACACATGTCGGATGTATTTTCTTCAATACCACTACGCTCATTTATTTCTGTTTTTTATATTAGTTGATGCTATATTATTTTTTAATTACTAATATCTTTTAAGAAGGGTAATTTCCCTTCGGTTATTTTTTAGTTAACAGTAGTAGAATCATGTGTAATTACATTCTTATTTTCTATAAAAAAAATCTTCTATAAAAAAAGGTGATAACGATTCCGTATCACTTACACACTACTTAGTAGTTGTGTGTTGTGCTTGTCTTCTACCATAGACATAAACGAAATGAGGAGAGACTGAAAGAAGAAAACATCAGAGGCCGGCGACCGATTAAAATATATTTATCAATTGGTTACAAAATCCAGGTTAAAGAAAAGAACTTGTTTGTTTCTTTTCCTTGTTTCTGCGAACAAACACCAAATTGGACGAATTTCACATGTGTACAATAAATCCAACTTATTGTACATTTCGGGTTCGCATCAATTTATTATCCCTTGGTTATTGAAGCGCGGGGTCTTGCAACTTGCTCGAGAGTCATTTGATCTTGAGACTCATGGATTTTATTGGTCATGTTTTCTGAATGTTTTGAATTTATTTCCCTTTAACATTATGACTTACAACGTGAATTGCATTAACGATATGGGTCATTTTGTTTTTTATTACATACTGTTTCAATGTGTATCAATGACATCGTTTGTACCGTGCAAATCGTCATTGTTAGGATTTCACTAGGAAATGCGATAGCTTTTTTCTTCTCTTTTTTTCTCTTGCAGTGTAACTTTGCTGCACTAAGCGGTACCTATATAATCAAGGTTCGATAGCCTATATTCGCAGTATTTTTATATTGTTACACGTGATGAAGTTACTGGACTTAGAGTTTATATATTAGATAGTTAATTATAAGACTAAAATTAACATAACCCTAAGGTTTTTAATACATAAACAAACGAAAAAAGATGAAAACATATTAATTTAGAACACTTAAAAAGTCATATCAATCTCGCCCTTGAAAGAGTAAAAACATCTCTTTAAATCTGTATTTTACAATGGTCTAAGTAATTCAACATTACAAAATAATATTCATATAAACAATAGAAATATTTTCGTTAAAAAACTTTTAAATTACATGCCATATTTCTTTCGCATACAACATCTTCCCGGATAAAATAAATTTGTCATTTTCATTTCATGACAAAAGAAAATGGCCGATTTTGTTTTGGACGTTGGGTGTAATTTAGAAGCGCAGCTTGAGTTGGGACAGAAAAAAGATTAAAATAAAACGTATTACATTGTCAATATAAAATAGCATACAAATGTAACAGTGTTGTACAGCAGAATCTATGTAGGTCCGTTCCATTGTGACCTCCTGTAGCCTAAACGGTTTTACCGATTTTGAAGAGTTAGGTATCATTCGTAGTCCGGAGTGTCCGTCAGTCGGGTTATTTGATTTTTTTCAATTAACGAATTGCTTGTTCTTGTTTTGTCTTTTTGACACAGCGGTTGGTGACGCATCTGTGATATACTGATTTTACTTTGGGCATATAAATGAAATATTAGTAGATTATAAGAATAATTTACTAATATTTCTTTTAACCAACCTAAATCATGTCCAACCAAGCTTAAACTTGGTTGGATATGTTCAGGGTTCGAACCCACGATCATGTTGTGCATGTATCGCAGTCCGTACCCTTAAGCATTAGACTATCGGCGCTTCCCATTAGTCTATTGGCGCTGTGTAATGTGTAAGTATAAATGTAATATAATAAAATCGCGCTTCGCTTGTCGCGTGTACCACACCGCAGTCATTACGCCAGTCGGCCGTAGATCAGTCATCAGCGGTCACCGAAACTCTGCAATATATTTCCAACCATTAGTATAATAGACGCCAGATGCTGCAACTGCTGATCTCCTATTATTTAGATGCTTTATTTGTTTAATATTTTATTGAACGTTAAGGTGAAATCTTTTGGATTGGTCTCAATAAGTAAATTAAACGTTGACTGAATAATTTTACTCAAGTCAACATTAAATGTTATATGTACAGTATCGTTAATAATTTATCTCTGCAATAAAATGAATGCCTCAAATGTAAAAAAATTATTTTAATAAATAATCATGTGAGTGCAGAAATAAAAAAAAATAACAAAACTGAAGTAAGATTTTTTTTTATTGGAAATATTAATCAAAGTCAATCTCTTTACATCCATTCCGCTTCAATGGAAAACCGTAATCTTTGTCTACGTCTTGGTGTGATTTTATCTATATTTATTTTGTTTATTTGGTTCTATTGGTTTATTGGAAAGTACCTTACTACCATTTATAGACCCCCAATTAACCTAACTAGAAGTTAAAATGAAGGCGTTAGTTATGCAAAGCAATTAGCATGGCCTGTCCGTAACAAGAAGGCGAACTGGTCAAACGGATTGTCAACTAACAACCGTCGCCGTCTTGAGACAATATCTGCTACAAATTATTCAACACGATTCCATAAGCGTAAATAGATATTTTGTAAACATTATTGTTACTGTTAACAAACACACAATTTCAATATGTATTATGTAGTTTTGCACCTGTATTATAAAGATATAAGTTAACAACTCTTAGAGTATCTGAGTTAGATTACTAAATTAATAAAAAATAAAGTTTCTGAAGGTGATATGACTGTTTCAATTTTATTGTTTTAAAACCATTAACTGTTTAGACATTTCTGTATAGATGAATGATACTGAAACAAAAAACAATATATTTTTTTCATTAGCAAAATTCCACCTTAACAGTTTAACATGTATTCGTCATCACAATCGTATTACGAATTTTAAATGTCTCAGAGAATTTTTTTCATTCAGTTCTCTGGACAGATTTACGAGCAGACGGCTACTCCATTGTGGCAAGACATTTTATTATTGTCTACCGTTTGTGTCTTATTTCATATTTCATACCGAGTCGTCGTGGATAGTAAACATTTTATATCAATTTCTAACGCCCTCTTATTAAAATTTACAGCTTTTTGTAAATCTCTTGTCTTCTGTTTATTTATTTAAAGAGCGTATTCTGTTGTATTATCGTTTTAGTAATAAACTGCTCTATAATGTGCCTATTTTCAGGTACAACTTCATTATTATGTGCACACAATATCTTGTACATAAGTATTTTAAATGCAATAAAATTCTACAAGATTATTTCTCATAATAACACTATATTAAATTGTATTCCCGAGTTTTGATTTTTTTTTGTTATAAATTAAGTTTGGAAATAAGATGTTAAGGGTCGTCCTCGACGAATTTATATCTACAAGGTAGATGGTATTTATCATAAAGACGATATAAAGAGCACCCGTAACTGACGAGCATGTTTCCGTAAATGTACGAATGTAGAGGAAGTGAGAGAGGTGTGCCAGGACTGCGCCAAATGGAAATCCGAAAACTTTATTTACTTCCGTAGGTTACGGATATGGATATTGAGTACTTATTATTTTGTTAATCTCCAAGCAGTTGTCTTTATAAATCTTTTTATGTTTTAGTGTTTCTTGTAAGAGCCAAAGGATTAACTCCCCATTGTTCTCAAGATATACTGCGGCTATTAGTTTATTTAAACCCTTATTTCACAATACACCTATATTAAGATACATAGATGGATTCATAGACAAAACATGAATGCGAAGAAAGCTGATATTGCTTTAATCGAAACATTTTTAAAAATATAGTAGTAGTAAATACAAAAGTATAAAATGAATTAACATTTCCATAAATACAAAATAAACCAGCAAGTCGGCCATATAAAGAAAAATAGGTAAGAAAGCACACTTGTTACTTAACGAAATAGAAGAAGACATGAAAGTAGCGTATCCAGTTACAAACTTTGTTTACTGTTATCTTAAGAGAGAGACTTTATCTGATCGATCGTTGGTCCATTTTCTTGTAACAACATTTTTATTGGACGGTCCTTTTTATTTCTTTAGAAATAGATGTTTAAAGTAAAAACTTTCTTTTAAATAACGACAGGTTTTTCTTTCTATTAAAGACGATCTCTTAATCTAGCGATTACTTTTAATTCACATATGAGGTAAAATTTGTGTAGTGTTCTTAAAAAAATACATATATTTGTTTTCGAATCTAGTTGACTTTCGGTGTAAGGTAGGCTCAGTCCCGTCATAGTTAGGAAAAAAGGTTATTGAGAAGCAGATAGCTGCTGCTGTTAATATGTAATGTTTAATTAAAAAAATAAAAAACCTGACTTTTCAGTTATCATCATTCACCATATCATCATATTACACACCAGGGAAGAGTACGAATTTAATGACACCTCACACTTCAAAATCGGTCAAGCCGTTTGGGCTAAAGGAGGTCACAATGGAACGGACAGTATCTATGTCCGTATATACATACATATATACGCGCGAAAAACATTTCCCTTCTTCTGGATCAGACGGTTAAAAAAATGAGAATGAAATATACATTTTTTGAAAACCAACTCTTCTTTTATAGGTATTTCTAATTATTAAAACGTTTTTGTAACCCAACGTATACCTACGCAATCATCGCTGTCCGTTTTGCACCAAGATCATACCTAATGATCTTACGGGCCCAAATTTGACAGGGGTAGTACCTATATTAGTTATCGTTTTTATACGTATATGTGGCATCTAGGTTAAAGCTAGCTGGCATAAAAACCTAGTCATGCAGCATATCGAATTGTTAGCCACAGAACATTACTCATTCATCTCAATAAATTGAAAATCAAGTTTACCGAATTTGTCAAAAATAAATTTAGTCAGCAGTTTTTAATGTTATGACATATGACAAATATACATTGATTTTGCATAAATATCTAATTATAATTTATTTATTGGCACATAAAAAATGTTGGCTCAGTTAGGGTAAGGAAACATTTTAATAAATTTTAACTTCTTTTATACGTTTTGTGCCAAAAAATAATCGATAATGCAATATCTATAATATTAATGTTTCCTTTATTACACAAAGACGTCCGCTAATTTATTGTTGATGACGTCAGAGAATCGAATATAAATACATGTCGCATTAAAAGTCAGGAAGTAGGTTGCCCCATATATGCTTCTGAAGGCCGTAGGATACAGCCAGCAAATTAAATTAGCTATAGCTGCCTAATAACTTTGTTATTTGGTCCAAGATTCTTATTAAGAAACGGAAAGTATTACTAATCAACGGGAATACTCTGTGGAAATTATAATGACGAAGAATTTATTTAAACGCTTAATAATATTAACTGTCATTTCAATGGTCAACTATATTGCTAGGCGCAATTTCTTCTTAGCAAACTTTGGCTCCATCCAGTGTACTCCTTCAACATTGACCAGATCGTCGGTCTATCTTGTAGGAAGTCTGCCTAGGCTGCATCGTCTTGAACAGGGCTGTTATTTCAGAACCTTTTGACTTCCGCCTCCCATCAGCTTTCCGATCTATTTATCCGTATTAAATTTAATGAAAAAGTTCAATAGTAGTTCGTAATGCTATATTAATAGATAAGCGTTTCTTAAGTTGCATGCCCTATCAGTATGCAGATGAAAATATAAATTCAAGTTAACGAGACAAGGTTGATAAAGAACCTAGTCTATGGTCATTTGATGTGATGCGAAGCTTTCGCAAATCGACAAAGTGTGATGCGTCGATGAGACAATCGATTTCCGGTGTCGACGGCGCGCTCGAGCGAGGCCGCCAGTGACAGGGTAAACAGCCGCGAACAGAGGTTACAATGTAAACGTGCCACGCGAGGTGCTTCTTTGATCTTTCCGATTCACACCATAGGGTTGTCATTATTATTATTTTTTGAATTTAATATTAGATTACAAATAATCGACATAGATGAGCCTGATAAGATTCCTGGTAAGATTCTGCTAAAAGGTGATATTCGGTAAAGTTATTTACCGAATATCACCTTAGAAGGAATGATCAAGAATTATATTAGAAATAATATAATTCTTGATAATTCCTATGGTAATTGGCAAAAGCTAAAAAAAAATGTTAAAAGACAGATAAAATTACATAACTTGTCTTAGTATGACTACACTATTTGGGTTATATGATAGACATAGCATATAATAACGTTATGCTAATTTAAAATAATAACTTTTAATTGCTAAATGATGTATAAAAATATATTAAGTATACCTAATACTAGTAATTCAATTCGTTTTTGACTCTTCATAATCAAATTGTCGTAAATATATTACTACGCATGCGCAATAACATAAGCCTCTTGTGGAATGGGACGCACCCGCCCATTCGCGTCTCACCACCCCGCGTGCGTCCTTCCTTCTACTGTTAGCGACGAAGCTATACTTTGTTCGGTAAGGTAATTTATTTCATGATGTAAACTTTTTTGTACACTGTAAAAACATCCGTCATGACGTCAGAAACCTCATGTGTTATTTCACCCATATTAGTCTAACGAATGTCTATTCCGTGTAAATAGATATGATGGTTGGTATCACTACCTTTTCACAAACGTTCCTAATATCAGATGTAATGTGTAAAAGTTCTTATTTTCTTGTTTTTAAAAATATTAAAGCTACACTTGTAAGCGAAACGATAAATTCTCATTGCAATATTAGCTCAGTAGATCGATATAATTTTATCGATATTCCAGTTAATAGCTAGTCCGGAGCAAGAGCAACCCTTTACAATGCAGAGTAACTCGTAGATCAGAGTTTACATTGCCATCATTCAAATGTATGAAGTCCGCTATTTACGTTTGACCAGAGCACTCATTACGGATTGTTATTGGAATAATAAAGAGAGGGAGATACGTATCCGTCTAGATGTGGGATCGTAACGCGTTTCCGAGTATTCCCTTCCAATTGCGAAACGCGATCGCTTTATTCCCCGCAACGATTCCGCGAACTGACACTTTTGTTGTAGTTTATTACTCTATGTTTATCTGTACTAGTTTTGAGTGAAGTCAGATCATTTGATGGAATGTTTAGAAATCAGTGAAGCATTTTTTCTTTTTCTTTAAATACTCTCAAATAATTTATTTTGTTTATATTTTATGAGTGGATTATTAGAGACGCGTTCTTTTAAATGCTCTAAAAGTTAATCAGGCTTGTATATGAAACGTTACGTGATCAACGGTTGTTTGTTATAAAAACCCTGTGAGTTTTTATACGAGATGTTCGTCAAATCATCATTTTTTTATATTTATTCTTCGTGATAATAACTAGCGCTTAATATGTTTGGCTTCTGTGTTGTAACTTTCTTTTTACAGTACGTCAAACGAGCACGCAGCTCACCAGATGGTAGTGACCACTGCCAGTCACCAAAATCTTCAACATATAGCTCTAAAACTAGTTTCATTACACTAGGTTTAGCATATCACATACTCCTTCCTGTTTTCGGAACTATGTTCTCTATGGCTCGTTGGAAGGATGGGGGCTAGACGGCAAACAGTGTGCGACGTTCCCAAAATTATAAAATACAATGTTATCACCATTACTTCGTTATGCTTCTTATGTAATAATAATAATAATAATATATACTATATAGCAAAAGGAACATAGCTCCTACTGGTTGTCCCACGACACCTCTCGCTCTTTTTTAAACCGACTTAAAAAAGGAGGAGGTTATCAAATCGTCTGTATGTTTTTTATTTTAAGTTTACTACTACACTTTTGCCATACAAGAATTGTTTGTGTGAAGGTATCACACAAACGTTTCTCGTAAGGCTTTTTGTTTTGCGTGTAAGTTGACTGATAAAATCGTAGTTATAACTTGTAAATGAATTCATAATGTCTTGTCCATAAAAAGATAAAGCTAATCAAATCTTTAATGTCGTTATCAAAACAGAAAAAAAATTAACACGCGAAATGAGTAATAAAATTTTATTATTCGAGTTGCGAACACAGTTTTCCATGTCACCCAAATAGGTGTTGCCACAAATCCGTCGGCGGCGCGTCGCTTTATAACCGATGTCATCGGCTTTCTTTTTGTGACAGTGTTACAAGCGATAATGTGTAGAAATCGAGCGAGGTTAGAGCGTCGTGAGACATTCGCATGTCTTCATACTGCTCCGTTTGATTCGCTGCGAGATCGAAAAAAGAATTTGGTATATATAACACGTGATTTATACTGCCGAGGTTAGTATTCAACAAGATTGTTTTATAACGTTAAAGTTAATTACGTGTTAACGCATTTAAACTAACGGCTACTTCGTAGTCTAGCAGTGAGGGCTACCAGGTACGATTTAGTAATTAAGTTTGGTTCTCATCCGACATAATAAATATGTATAATGTTTTTCAAAAATCATGTATATTATCGATTCTGTTTGCCTCTTGGTGTATGGCGCAGGCTGATCCGAATGAAATGCGGAACAGACGAAAAGAAAATGTCGATTGTTATCACTACCAGTCAGTTGCGATTAGACACACTTCGTTAAATGAGAGAGAAGAAATATATGCAACGTAGGGGAAACAAGGAAGAGTGACTTGTGTTTGTTTCTTCGTTGGTGTGCACTTAAACATTCGTTTTCTGCTCATACTCGACAGGTTGGAAATGCTTCCAATTTCTTTAAAAATTTCTTTTATAATATAAAATAATAATTAATAATTTTCAGAAGTATAATTTTGCAATTTTTTTTATAATTAGTATTAATCAGTTTTCTTAAGGAAATATATTAACAAATATATCGGCTAAACCTAAATTTGTAGAGGGCTCTGCTCAATAA
>DWTW01002265.1:0-11274 GCA_018246275.1 Papilio slateri
GACCATTACAGTACGGACTATGGTCGTACTGTGTCGACCCTACATAAAGTGGAAAGTGGAAGTGAAAAGGGCAGTAAGAAAAAAAATCGATTTGTAATTTAAAACATGAACAACTTGGTTAAATTTATTTTAAATAAATAAACACTCACGCCTAATCAGATGGGTAGGTAGCGATTACGGATTTCCATTTAGTAAGGTTGCGGCACATCTCTCTTGATCATCTTGCATCCATACATCCTCGTCAGTTGTGGATAAGCTTAATACGGTCTCTTTTAGCGTGTCATCAGTAGCCACTAGGTAACACCACTTTTGCTACGTAATCCTCGTTCTTCTTCAATCATCCTTTCCACGATTTGTTTATTTTAATTATCTTATTAATATTTTCTATTTTAGTTAAATTTTATAATTCAACGATCTTAACGAAGGGCGCTGTGTTTATTAAATGCAAATTTTAAGTTATTTCAAACATCACGAACTGATAATAATTGAGGTCTGTTATTATTTCCTGAGAGGGTAAAGGTTAGATAAAATCAAAATTATTTTTTATAAAATCGAAAACTAAAATATTGAATCGAATAAATTAAAAATCTTTCGCAGGACAACGGTACCAACTTCCGTCCGTAGGTATTGGCATCTCTCTCTCTCTCTTTCTCACTGTCTCTTCTCAAACATAAGTCTACGTAAACATATTTTATCTCAAGATACTTATTATTTCTCATTCAGCTGGTAAGTTGCTAGCAGTAAGCTTCTGTGTATGTCACTAACACATACACAGAAGCTTACTGTAACTTATGTGTACACACACACACACAAATATATATTCTTTCAGGCATCATATCGCATCAAAAAATGTAAAGGTTTTTGGTGCTATGTGATGATGAGATATATATACCTCAGTTCAGAAACATATTTGCATACTTTTCTATTATCTCTTCTCTTCTTTCTTAAGCTTTCTTCTTCTGCGTGTCTTCTCCTTAAAGTATGGAAAATCTTCAAACAATAACGATGACAATAAACCTGAATATAATACTGGATTTATACTTTTTTGTGTTTTATTTATCTATACATATCAACATTTAAAGTACGTTAGTTCAAACTCGCTAATCTTCAAAAGTTCTTTACCGATCGTTTTGAATTTTTTACACGACATTATATTCATATACCCGCACGTTTTCATTTGCGATTGTTTGTCTATTTGATTGTTTGTCATTAACAATAATGTCTTAACGACTCAACCGATTACCATGATATTTTTCAACAGATAGGAAAATACATAAAAACTTTATTTACAATATCGGTAGCCATGTTTATGTTGTAAATAGTTTGACAATAACCACTTTTTTATTAATCTTATTTATAATTCGAGTTATTATACGCCTAATGAAAAATATCCATTGAGGAAAATAAGTGAAGTCGCGGGCAACAGATAATATTTTTATAAAATGTTACATGTAATACTAGCTATAAAAATATTTGATTAAAGATTCGCTAACGGCTTTAATGAGAGGCGATTGATTGATTATACAGAGGAAGTTTACGAGGTGTGCTCACCCTTCGACGAGACAAGGTAAACAGATCACATGATGTCAGTCGTTAAGCTCGTACGACTTGGACGGTTATATTGTAGTCCAAATAAATGTTTTAGTAATCGAATGTTGAAATAATATGATCTACACAGATACGAAAGCATTGGAATGTAACAACAACAAACAGCAGCAAAAACAAGGTTTAATAGTATAAATTAATCTAAGTATACTAAAATAGCAAGAATTAGCAACAGTAAATTCATTTCATTTATACTGACTAGGTTTTAGTTTCAAAATATCTATGTCTTAAATATTTATTATCATGGGGGTAGTCACTGGCCTCCGAAATAGTTTACCAACTAGTCGGGGCAAATGGGTCCAATTTAAAATTGTGTATTTGTGTTTCAAAAATAAATAAATTGGAATTTGAATTTGAATTTAAACGTAAAAATCCGATTTATTTTATTGATTAATTTATTTTAGATTAACAACAGTATAATCCCAATCACTATTTTATTCACATAATTAATCAGTGATATATTGATTAATTATGTGAATAAACATAATTAATCAGTTAACTGTCTCCTATGTGTTATCCTCTCAAAGGTGTATCAGTTGTGTTGTTAATTTTTATACAAATTTGAAATAGAACAAAAACACTTAAATTAAAACTAAAAAATCATGATTAGAACATAAATATCAATAATATGCAGCCATAAGGCGGAGTTATATTATACAGAGTTATTGGTAATTCGACGTATTCCCGTTAGAAGGTGATGACAAAACGTTCTGTTTTTAAAATAATCTGCAAGCCAAGTTTCATAAAGTTCTTATTTTAGTGGAAACAAATTTAAAAAAATTATGAAATAATATCGTTTATCGCCTCGCATTTTTAAATTTGAATCGATCATTGTTGTTTTAATATTGATAAATAACCGACGTTTAACCGTTTTTATAAATCAGAAGAAAAAATGAGATTTAAATTGATACTTTTTTTAATATACCTTTGACTTATTTTGAAAAAAGCTAAAGAACACGATAACTTAAAAATGGTTCACTTTTGTATAATGCATATTGGGGTTAAATTATCGCAAATGGTCACCTCCTAACGGTAATATGTCGAATTATCAATAACCATGTATACTTCTGTGTTACGTCTGATGAGGTCCCATCCCTATCCCCATTTCATCGTCTCCTTCACCTCTTGTCTCCTTTTCTTCATCAATCACCCTGCCATTTTCTTCACAGAGGCTTTTGATAGGCAAATAGGTAGCGGTGATCATATACCAGTGAACCGCTCTTTTCTCACCTGGTATTAAAAAAATAGTTACAAATTGGCAGGCTTAGTCTTAGGCTTAGCTTAGGCTGTGATCCATTGCAGTTTCCAACTAGGCGTCTTTTACGGCACTCTAACATGATATTGTGGTTCTATCTTATGAAACCGCCCTATATATATAAGTTATTGGCATTTCATAATGGTAATGAAGCCTTTAAGGGACTGAAACTTGTCAAAGTAAACCAATTTGTGCTGATTTTCTGTTCATTAAAGATTTTTCACGTAACATAAATAAGTAATTAGGTAAGTAGGAAGTATGCCACGAAGTGCATGTTACGAATGGACTACTTTATCATGTAGATTATGGTATGGAAGTAGCATTAGTGCTGGCTTTAAGTTATGCAGATCGCTAGATGTTACTCCGGCTTGATGGAATTAATCAGCGCACGTCATACGCAACATGACGTGACATCGAGGATTAAACGCATCCAAGATGGTATTACTTTTTATTAATATAGCTGTTCGTTTATTGCTAGTTAGCTGGACATCTTTGTAACTTGATGCCGCACGTAGTAACTTGGAGTTAAAGGTAAAAATGTGTCGAAATTTTTTTATGGTAAAACATAATACGTACTGCCTTTGCCACTATATAATATAACAAAGGCAACCTTTTTTTATTGAATTAGGTGGAAAACGAGCAAGCGTCATCTGGTGTTAAGTAACCGCTACCCGTAGGCATCCGCAACAAGCAAATGAGTCGCAGATGCGTTGCCTACCTTTAATGAACAGAGGGGATAGACACGAAAAAGGATAATTCCTTCTCCTATTCATACCCTCCCAGTCCAATCCTTTACCATCTTATCCTTATTAGGAAAGAATGGGATAGGGAAGAGGACTGAGATCGGGCCTCCGGCACCTAACTCATCAGACGAAAAGCAGAACCATACTTCTACTTCACGCCTGTTTTCTCTGAGGTCGTGATATTTCACCGGTCGAGCCCATTCGTGCAACGGATGTGATTGCAGACTCTAACACTGTAAAACCTCCTCAGTTTTTATATGCATATTTTAACCTAAATTGTTTTGCTTCTCCGTATGGTTTTTTAAATCTTTTCTTTTGTACAAATTTGTCCTGACAATTATAAACACTTCAATTAAAAGAATTAGTCAAATAGGTGCAATCGTTTGGAAGTTATGCTCGAACATGCATTCGGCAATTTATTTTTATTCCTATTCATTGTTAAATGTTTTTGAATTTAGATCTTCCTTGGGTATCTATACATAAGAGAATTTTAAATGATAATAAGAAAACTAGAAGTTTTCTTTTCCACCTGGTGTTAAGTAATAACTTTCTCATGATCATGTAAAATGTTAAAGGAATTAAAATATTTTGAAAGGTTCCAAGAGAGTTATTCTAGCTAGCCTAGCACTTTTTGTAAAGAACCCTATTTAATTATTTCCTTTTATAAATCGTTTTAATGCTCTTTATTAAACAAGTTGGTTAGGATTGTTGTGTATGGGTTGTGTAATATTTATCAAATAATAATTATTATCATTTAAATCGTAACTACGTGATGCAGTGAAATCGTTTAGTTATAAAATAATTATTTTTTAATGTTTTAAGTCCCGCTTGTACTTTTTGTAAAGCTCCATCTATTATTTTAATGCCTACACTACCTACGTGCGTAGCAAACTTACCTAATGTGAAGTGGTACGGACTTTGTAGCGGCATCTAGTGAAATGCTACTGAACTAACATAAACAAGTAAGCTTTTATTCTTTGTAGTTGGTTTATTTAATCACTAGATTGTATTTGTCTTTATTTACAAAAGCATACTTATTACATATTTTATTACATCTACCAACCCACACACTGGATTGAAAACGGAGTTTTTTATATGACTACACCATGTCTTTTTCATTTTTGTAAAGTCCATTTTTTAGGGTTTTGCAAATGACCGCCAAACTTTTACCATATATTTACAGTTTTGTTACATATTTATTAAAAGTTTTATTCAATTATAATAGATACTCAAACTCTTAACGTCTGACTTGTACAATCTTGCCATCGACATTCGATTCCCGAGAGGTCTATATTATTAAATTTAGAAGTGGTTCTACTCAATACAAAAATAAACGTTACATTTTTTCGTTTCATAATACCCAATTCACATCGTCCCAAAAGAAATTTTACTTCAAAATTAGTTTGAAGCATTGTGATTCACCCATATCACAGTGGGTGAATAAAGGAAGTAAAAACCGGATATGTGTAATTTCACTATATGTACATATTGGGTTAAAACGCAAGACCTTACACTAAAAATATAACGACTCGAAGACACTTTACAATCGTGTTGTAAACTTGTCGAAAATCCCTAAAAACCTATATTACTTACGCTGCGGCATTTCCTGGTTTGTAATGGCGTTATTTGCCATGGCAACGGTTTTTACGAGCTGTTACGAGCTTTACGAGACGTGTTTATTAAAGCTCACTTAAACAGAAGTGTTGGTTATGCTGAAGAGTGGTTTTGGTATGGAGTGGTTAACCCATTTTTTGGCTAACAGAATAATATTGCCTGTACTTTTCTTAATTTTAAAGTTGTGTGTTGTGTAAATGCTATTTAAGCAAGCATTGATGGGTTTTAGAGGATCGAATAACCGTGAGTTCACACTACAGAAAATATTACATAAATTAGGTTGCTATCTCTCTCTTTCTCTATAAAAAAACTGAGATGACATCATGTTTTACGTGAATGTTTTCAGCAGTGTGAACTCACGGTAAAAATCCTACTTTAGCAAGATATGTAGCCCAATTTAAATTTATCATCGTAATCAATTATCATTAGCTACTTGATATTTAGTATTAAACATAGGCATTGTTTGAGGATCATTTCAAAATTGATCCTTGCCGCCATTATCCAATGGGCTCTTGAAATCTTAACCTACTCCACGGTCCATCTTACAAAAAATGAAAAAGTCAGCGTGCATTCAGTTTTAAGAATATTATATAGTCAGCTAGAAATATAAGGAAATTACTTTCACATGTTTTGTTACAAGATTTCTCAGCTTACAGTCAATACCTTAGGGAAATAAGCGAAAACGGACGAACGACGAATTTCGACAGATGCAGCTTCGCGATCGACTTAAGTTCTTTGGTGTCATTCATATAAGGGAGCTGAGTAAGAATGATGTTTTGGTTCTATGATTAACTGTTGTAATTTAAGTTACAATAAAATAACTAATTATAGTGGCGCAGTAACTGAAAGAGGGCCTTGGCCTCCGCAAATAAGAGCCATGTTACTTTCCTAGATCTTGATCCTAAAGCTCACGGAAGTCCTTCTCAGCCTAATATTTCCAGTCGGTCACTCGACCGTTCCAAGTATACACGCTTCACGGTCCATTCATCATTTATTATTTCCAGGTAGCCAAGCCAGCGAAGAGTGTGCATTCCTCTCTCCAATGAAGTCGGCTCGACCATTAGTTCCTCAATATTATGCTGACAAGAGAGCTTCTCTGGGTAAAGATGAACGAAGTGTTATAGAGATTGGAACAGCACAAGGCAGATGATAGAAGCAGTAAAACATAGCATTAATTGTCAGTTAGTTGTTGGCAACACAGCCGAACCAATCGTCCATTTCTATATTATGCTATGCCAGGTGTTGTTCTTATCGCAATAAAATGCAAAACAGAAGTTAGAAAAAGAAAACATTAAGACGTAAGAATTATTTTTTCTGGATTCGGAAAGGCAAATTTGCTATTGAGAGATTAGGAAAATGTAAGTAAAAGACGATTGAACAATTAATGTAATCTTAAACTTCATTTAAGATTACATTAATTAATACAATCAACAATTGAAAACTTTCTATGTAATATGTCAATATATCTATATGTACCTACTTCGTATGTGTCTGTGAAATTCTACGAAAGCAAATTATAATGAAAATTATTCTAGAAATTTATGCATAATAATAATGGTTTAATAGCGTATTCATTTGAATGGACCGCTTGTGTAACGGACGTTAAAACTATTGCACTTAATTATACCCCGAGCTCTACGATAATTGTTCTGTTTATTTATAAATAGAACGACCATTTTGTTTTATGCAATTACAAAACGAATGTATTTACTATTTATATTTAAAACGATGTCAGAATTTGTAGTTAGACTACTATATTTTATCTCACCGATTTAAGGATAGGTTTCATATCGTGGCAAGATACTTGTGTGATGTTCAACAAACAACAAATGTAACACTAACAAGATCGGAAAATCAATTAACTGCTGTACTTTATATGCTCGATGGACGAGTGATTAATTATAAAATAATTGAAGTTTTGAACGATACAAATGCCTGAAAAAGAAAACTGGTGAGAAGTGAAACCAACAGAGGCAATAGTGGTCTGCTATTTGTAATTTATGACGGATTGAAGCTAAAAATATATAATAGATTTTTTATGGAAGAAGGTCACAAACGAGCAAGCGGTTTATCTGATGTTAAGTGATACCGCTACCCATAGCCTTCGGAAACAGCAAATGAGTTGCAGATAAACGTATCTACGTAGGCAACGGCCTACCTTTAATGGACAGAGAAGGAAAAAGGATTGTTAACCGTTTCCTTTCCATCCCTACCCCGTTCATTCCTTTACCCCTTTCCATTTTATCCTTATAAGGAAAGGGTGGGAAAGGAAAACGGACTAAAATTGGGCCTCTGGCACCCTACTCATCACACGAAGCTGAGAATACTTTTACTTCACACCTGTCTTCTGTGGTATTTCACCGGTCGAGTGGGTGCGGGCTCTACCACTGTAAATATGAAACTGATGATGTGGTGATGGAAATTATTGATATAATTTTAAAACTTGTTTTCAACAATTTAATTCAATAAGTTGATAGTAATTTTTCCCTGCTATTTCCGTTTCGTGAATGATCTTGACACAATTTCTGTCATTCCCTTTTGTAACAATGCCAAACTGCTTTAAAATTTCTGCGCCTTATTAAAAATCACAATAGAAAACGAAATTCATTTTCGGTTCTCTAATTGGGTTATTGTTTGAGTAAAAATAAAGCGCAAGTTTTTTTTTTACATTGAAATCAACACACACAATGTGTTAATTATGTGATATTATGGGGATGTTTTGAAATTCTTTGTTTTTGTTCTTAACCCTATTTTAAACATAACAGATAATCACGTCAGTAGTAATGGCCGTATTTCAGACAGGTCGGTAGTCAGAACATCTCATACATACATACATGCATCAGAAAGACTAAAGCAATTAATTTAAAAAAAAATAGCAAACAATTAGTGTACTCGAAGCCAAAACGTCGCTTAAGTATGTTTTTATTAATATATGTGATGCACAGGGGTCTGTAAGATTTGTTTTATTTTAAGTTTCAATATAAACTTTAAATATACCAAATGGGAAGTGGCTAAAGCTAAAACTGAAAGCTTTTTTATAGAAGAAGGCGGCAAACGAGCTAACGGAACGCCCAATATTAAGTGATCGCCACCCATAACGCCACAACAAACGAATGAATTGCAGATGCGTTGCCTACCTTTAATGGACACATATCCATCCCCTTCCCCGTTAAATCCTCTTCTCCTTCCCATCCTTTACTGTAGGGAAAAAGGACTAGTATTTAGGCTTCCGGCACCTCACTCATAAGACGAAACGCAGAACTTCACGCCAGTCTTCTATGAGGTCTTGGTAATTCACCGGTCGAGCCGGCCCATTCGTGCAACATTTGTTATTGTTGCGGGCTCTACCACTGTTAAAGCTAAAATAAAAAGCTATAATAGATAATTGAATAAATAATATATTTACATGGTCGGATTTCGACCATTGGGCGATCACAAGAGTTACGTAGAGTACGCATATATTTTCGCCTGTTACGAGTAATATTATTAAAGGCCCATATTAACCAAATTTAATTAATGTATTTCTTACCAATATAGTGAACGTACGGTCGACATTAGGATAATAATTACGAAAATATATTCAAGGTTTTTTTTAGAAAATTAGTAACGAAAAAGTCAACTTTATTTGCGACTTTATGTGTAATTAACGTCAGAAACAATTGTGGCTGCCTTGCACAAGACGTTTTTCCCTGCCAGAACCAGCCACAAATGCATTCGAGAAAGTATTTTTTGCTCTTGAAAAAATACGGAAAAACAAAGTAAATGAATTGTTGTTACAAGTAAATGAAATCAAATCTATAAACGTTTGATTGTAACTTTTACGTCGAGTTTAATTCTACCGCTGCTAAAAATGATCACAGACGTAATATAAATTTAAATTCCGTCCCAAAGTTTCAAAATGCAGTGTATATTCCGTAATTAAGATCGTTAAGTCTAGATTAATTCGGTGTCTCATTATCGGAAAACCGTACCCGATCTATACGTGACACTGTCCCTGCAACGCCTACATAAATAGCAGACCCAGGACATCTGGCTTTGCGCCAGACGAGAGAGCTCGCCATCTATTTGCATTACATTCCCCATTTCCTCTGGAAACAATGGAGGATGTTTCACTTTGCGATAACCTCAATTACTGCTTACTAACTAGAGGCATAAACAAAATTATCGTTTATATTTCAAATTGATTAATTAAGCATATTAGGTCCTGTAGCTCTGGCTATTTGGGTTATGTTTAACGATTTTTGTGCTTTTTCTGTTTTTCCTGACGTTTTTTTATAACGAGATGGGAAACGAGCATACGATTCATCTGATGTTCTGAGACCACCCATAAGTATCCGCATCAATCAATTGCCAGCCTTTTCGTAGGAAAGAGAGGGGAGTGGATATAGGAAAATAGAGGAGACAAGGATCACAAAGGGATAGGACCTGCGGCACAACATTTATCAGACGAAACGTGAAAATAAAGTATAGCTAACCTGCACTTCACGACCCCTTTATGTGTTCTGTGATGTCGAGGTTCCAAGTGGAGCTTGACGTAACAGCTGTATCACTGCGTGACTCGTACTCGTATCGTAGTTTAAGCAGTTTCGAGAATGAGAATTTGCTTGTGCACCTAATGATGGTTTTATCTAGCAACTTGTTGACAGCGATGTCGACGATGCTAAAATATCGTACGTAATTTTACTACAAATTCTCATAGTCAATTTCAATACGCTTTATTGGAATATTCATTGCGAATCATTTTTCACATTCCGCCATATATTTGAATCGGCGAGAAACGTTATACTCCCAAAGCTCTTTTATTTTAACAAAACAAATACACCGAACAAAATATTCGTACAGTGGAGTTTCAAATGAAATACACATTCAAATGGCCGTGAAATTAAAGTTGAAATTGAAATAAAAATGTGTCTCGTATTTGTTTTGAAAACTTTAAAAACGATACGTTCATGTTTCCCCATTATACTAGTAAGTATTCTTGTGGTCCTCTGGATGTATATTAATTCTATGGAGATTTTTGTGCAATACTTTGCAATGGTCTAATATAATTCTTTAAAATTAATATAATAATTTTCACTTTATAAAACAAAATTATGTGTGTAAAGGGGCGTTGTATCAAAATATAATGAGTTGCAAAATGATTTCACAATACATATTTCTCTGCAGAATAGCTTTGCCGCAAATTTAAAGCTGCGTCTATACTCAAGATACTGGCTTCATTCCAAAACAACAATGCAAACTATGAAATTATTTCGTTTCGACAATATAATTCATTAAAGTTATGTAACACAATCTTTATATTTATAAAGTTCCAAGTTATATGGTTCAAGTATTTTTTAAATTAACTAGCTGTTGCCCGCGGCTTCGCACGCTTTGGAAAATTTTCGTAAATGTCAAAAAAATTTTAGCGTTTGCCATGGTGATTTTGGACGTTTTTAAGTTGTACATGTTAAATAAATTCTTCATAATATTAATTTCACTACAATACTTTAAATGGAAAAACCCAACTTTATGGGGGCAAGGGAGTAGTCAAAATCAGTTTGACACAAAAATAAAAATTAAAAAGACGAATATGGTATATACAAATTCACGAAAACATGTTACAAACATAAACTTTTAGCAAGCATTCTTTTATGTTTTTGTCTGTTCCATTTTATGTCTCAGTGCAGTAAGTTTGATGGTTGCATTTAGTAGGATATCATAGAGCTTTGAGCTTTAAACTGCAGAGCTTTTATGTTATTCTTATCTACTGAAAATCAGCAGTTCAGTGGCTGAATTCAAAGTTTCATATGCATTTTCATGTCTTAAATCAATTTCTCTTTGTTCTTATTTTCGTTGTGGTGTATCATATTTTTGGTGTTTTTTTTTTCAAATTTGTCAATTTAAAATAATATTTTTTTGTATAAAAAATACGTTTTATATATTTAACAAGTGATAAAGCTAGCAACAACACACTCCGCCGAGAACGTCCGGGCTGCATGCACGTGTCACTCGGAACGCTCTGCCCCCCGCCCGCCTCTGTCGGGCGTCCGCCGCGCGCCTATTACGTCGCGCACA
>DWTW01002266.1:0-11273 GCA_018246275.1 Papilio slateri
ATATATATATATATGTATATATGAAATATATGAATTATGATCCCACGATACTTATTCTAATTTTCTTCTTACTTATTAAAATCTTAATTAAAAGCAAGGAATTCTTCTCTTGTGTATAAATAAATTTAATTCGGTTATCTCGGAAACGGTCTAACGATTTGAACAAAATTTTGCATTCAGATGTGATTTTTATTTCTAAATCTAATCTAAAAATGTATCTTTATAGGTCTTTCTCGTAATTTCACAAAAAAAAAAAATAGTGCCATCTTTTGGGCTGGATGAATTTATCATACATTGACAACAATGCAAACTGTTTGAAACTTATTTCTGTGATATAACGCTATCCGTCGTTATTCCAATTCTAATCTAAGATAAATATATGTTTCGAAAAAACAGTATCTTACGATGACAGAGATGACGAAACGAAACAGAGAGAAGAGAAGAAGGTCATCAGTTTGTGTCATAAAATGTACCATGCGTAAATTTCTCTTCAAACTCTTTACTCCCCTGCGTTCAGTTATCCACACCCGCTTTCTTAAAAAAAAGACTGTAGTGGTGGTCACGTGATAACAGATGGACCCCTTGCTCGTATAAAAAAACAGTTGTAGTACATAAAAAATATGTAACAAATGAATTAGTAAGATGGATACCCAATCCCGTAGAATGTTAGATCAGCCAGGGCCGGTTAGTGGGTGTGTTGGAGCGCTAGGTGCGCGATACTCACCGGCGCCGTAGCGATCATGAAGCGTATACAATGGATAGTCACCTAGTTTGAGCAGGTACGCGGAGAGAAGCACCGCGTCGTGCCGGGGCTCCGCCTGCCCTCCCCGCGGCGCCATCAGCGAGCTGATCGAGAAGTCCGTACTCCCCTGCCCGCCGGCCCAACCGCTCATGCTACACAACTTGCACTCCTCTTTCATAACGTATAAATATAAATAACTCTCTAAATCCGTTTTTTTTGTACTCGGTTTGTACTCGGCACTGGTAAATCACATATAAAAATATCCAACTCGTTCCCACATCACAGAATATATCACAGCAGTTCGGCAACGTCTGTTATTTCGTTTCAAGCTATCACTTCACTATTTTAATGACGCTTACAACACTTGTTTACGTCGTTACACAACGCAAAGGGAACGGAATTTTAAATCCTCCGTATAGTGTTTTAAAAGTATTCGCTTAACAGTTTCAAGCAAACGAAAATGGAATAAAGTCTATGTAGGAACAACCTAAAAATAAACAAGAAAACACACTTTAACAAGAGAAAAAGTTTCGTTGTAACCCTTTTAACGTGTTTTGTTATTCAAATAAACGTTATATCGCCGGTTGTTTAGCATATTCCGCTCGATTTGACCTTTTGAATCATTGAAATGTCACAAAGTGAGCCGAAACGATATTTCAATTTCGCAACGCGTTGCGTCATCCTTACACCGGCTGCAACGCTGTGATTAAAACATTTCCATGAGCGACTCAGAATCCTGACATAATCCCAAGCGAAATAATTTCTTATGATAATTGACCTAATTTTGTAATTTCATTGCATTCATTTTTACTTATTTCCAGATGTTTCGATAATGTAAAAGACTTTTACAGAGCTCACAGTCTCGTGTTAGAAATAAATGAGAACGATCCGATAGACTTTGTGGTCATATTAAAAATGTTATCAAGTTGTGTAAACAACTTACTGATATTCTCTTTAACTAAACTTAAGCCTATGCTTACAGATCGTTCACAACAAAAGTAGAATGGTGATTTGGAACCAACTACCTTATGGTTCGCAATTAGTACTCAAAAACCTTAACCAATAAACTAATGATGAGGAAATATAGGTGATAACAACTATGACAAGGGGAGTTCCCATTTTATCTCCCCCCATTACCTACTGTGACCGTGATTGTTAAGTATTCTATACATTGGAAGTAACTAAAAATAAACATGATAACACTATAAAAAAATAATATTCCGGAATTGGGAAGTGTTTTAATGGTCGATTGTGGATAATAAAAAAAAAACGTGTCATCTATGTATACCGGTACGGGGTCAGATGGCTGCATTGCGGGCGTTGGGTCAGAGGTGCATCGCTGTCGGCGCCGCGGTTTCAGTGACATGCAATCGATGCCTAATATCGTTTAGCAATCGACTATGCAAACGTATTCAAACATTAAATTAATATGTATAATCTGCATTCTAATGATGCTGTTTGTTTAATATGTATGTGTAACGCGTCCTAGTTATAGAAATCCTTGGCTTATGTTTAGATGGTCCTGTTCAATACCTGAAATGTTTGTTTCTTCGATAGTTTAACAGAAATTTTAACATTTTCTAAGTTATAAGTATGTTGCATCAAGATTATTTTTATTTTATTTTCTATTCTTTTTTGCATATTTATATCGTTTCATTTTATTCCCGTGAACATATAATAGGCTTCCATAGGTACATAATTCATTCGACTACTTCAGTATTAGTTCTAAGTCTTCAATGAAAGAAATGTGACGACTTTAAAGTCACGAGACCGAAGAACAAATTAAATCATTTTACGTTCATTATGAAAAATTTTACTTATTTATTTCAAGGAACCACCAACAGAATAACATGTTGTTTTGTACTTAATTATAGCAATATCTTAGTAATAAGTATAACATGATTTCACTTAAAGGTAGTTACAGCATGCGTGAAGAGACAAATATGTACGATAACTTATCATAATTAAAAATATTTGCTAAATTAATAAATAAAACGGAAGCATTTAAAGATACATTTAATTAAATATAATGTTAAAATTAGTTTTAAATATAATTTCCAATGAAATCTTGATGAAATCGTGTTATAGTAATGGATGGAATAAGTAGCCAACGTGTTTATTAATTAAATAAAATTGTATTCAGTGTAACTCTCCTTATGTTTGTTTTTTTTTAATGTATTTTTCGCGTGGCGTCGTTTTAGATGCGAGCTGAATAACGTCGCAATATGCAGCCGGCCTTGAATTGGCACATAAACAAACGTCACGTGTGCCACCGTAGCTCTGTCCGATCATGCAACGAGACTGTTATTCCACCCGCCTCCATATCTAAACGATCATAAATTTACAAAAACACTTTTTCACCGACGGAAATCATATTTACATTGGATTACGTAAACTGATTACGTAGAGAACTCACGCATCGCAATCACTTCTAAACATTAATTTATTAAATGTATAAAATAACGAATATTCAACACTTTTGTTGATGATTTCGTGACCTAGCTGAATAACTATATCTGGCTGTAAAGTCGCTGATCTTGTGTATGTGACCAGCGAGAAAACAAATGATTTTATTCACGTAGCCTGACAGTGGTGACAGGCTAACCTCTTGTCACATTTAAGACCTAATAGGCTTAATAAAAAAGCAGATAGTGATTGCTGTTTTTATGCGTTAAATAATGATTTCTTTACCTCTAATCGGGTAGGATTAGAGGTAAAGAAATCATTATTTCCTATTCATTCTTAACCTTTTCCGGTTGCGTTACATGCTTAATAAAATTCGAATATACGTTACTCACTGCGAAACTGTTGCAATACATAGACAAACAATAGTCGACGTTAAAAAAAAACTTCGAGAATCTTTGGTAACACTTCCCGAAATTAAAAAAGGACATTAATAATAGGCGTAGCAGCACGTGCGACCACAGCAAGGCAGCTGCTGTGACAGCTGTTTGAGCGGAAGGTCTTCCCCTCTCCCCGACTCGCCCCGCCGCACCCCACGAGACCCCGCGCCGCTACCTGCCCGACTCGACTCGACCGACGCTAATTCAACTTTTTTTTAAACGAGAATCAGTATTCAACAAGCGTAACATAAATATCGGCCCCTAATTAATCAGATCCTGACTTAATTATACGAATTAAGGGACGTTAGACTGCAATAAATGATTGTTAAGTTTGGGCTCTCACAGGTCGAGACGGCCACTTTAGTCACTGACAATTATTTACATTACCGAAGATTACGTTCCTTATAAAGTCTCCTAACTCATTACAATATACCTTTTATGACACATTTTAATTATTATAACGACACGAGTTCAGGTTTACTCGCAATGGGTAACAGGTAAATTGCTGCTTACTGTTTGGAACATTCAAATAAAAGACACATAATCTGGCTTTCACTGTTTCACAGAGGTGTGTTTGGGACAATTTGATAAGAAAATTAAAAACCTCGACCTAAAGATGGATTGGTTGAGTTTAATATTTAATGTGTAATTTTTGCCATAATATTATACAAAAGATGAATAACCTTCTCATACTCTTAATCGTTAAAACCTTAGAAGCCTACTGCTGGTTGGTTGTTTGTTTATATTTTTTTATAGATCCGCACTTTGCTGGATCAACATATCAATGTATATCAATAGCTGTGATAGTTATTAATGTAATAGCTAATATCTTCTAATAATAATAATATTTGGCAATGTTTTCTGGCGGGTTTCCCAAATACCAATAAAACAAATGTTCGATTTGCTTCAAAATCTAATGATTGGTGTAATGAACTGGGCGAAAATACTTTGTTACTTTATAAGAAACATTAAAAAAAATGTCTTTGTATTATAATCTTTCCTAGTAGACTTAGTCAAGTCCTTTGGCAAAGATTCTTGGCTAACATTCAAAGGAATAATAGACAATTAATGCAAGTCTAAAGTTTCTTTCTGTTATATTGAAATCGGTAGTACGATTTCTAATGTTTGTTGTCAGTCCTAAAAAGGTTAAGATGAGGTATCAAATTAAAGAGTACCTTACTTCGACGCGATTGGCAAAGCGAATTGGCGTAATCCCAATTTGTTAGTGCCACGAGACGGCCCCGACTAACATCGAACTGAGCTAGATAATGCTATTATGATGGATTATTTACAAACTGCCGTCTGCTATAAATCGCTTGGTCCTATAAATAAGGTCCTAATAAAGCACGAATCTTTAGAACGTATATACGCAGATAGCTCTATTTTTTATTATATATTGCTTATATATTTACATATATTATTAAAAAATCCGTTAATAGTATCTATATTGTGTAGTATCATACTATTTAAATAAATAAATCTCCGATGTGTGAAACTTCTTTCTTTCTTTCTTAACTTAATTCGCCTGGTTAGGAAAACGTCATTTAGATGTGAGTCAAAGTACTACGTTCTCTAATCGTGAACAAACATTGGATTAAATATCATGAAATGCTAATAATAATGTCGTTATTATTAAAAATATTGTCAAAACGTTTTAGAACTGTGAAATCAATTCAACGAGAACTCCCCTTATCAGGAATGTAAATTATCAGTATCGATTGCCCTATCGACGACAAGGCGATAGCTTGACACTTTCGTTTTGCCTGTTGCGTATTATTATACTTTTATATTGTAATCTCGTGTTTTTGGAAATGAAATTATTAAAAAGATAATGTTACTTTGGAATTACGATCTTTAAAATGTTTGCTAAGATGGCAATTTTGATTAGCGATGTAATAATAGCTAATAAATTATTGTGCAATTGAAAGTAGTTTAAGTTCCGCTAAAAATCAAAGGGTACCTCCCTTATTTCTCCCTTATTTTAATATTGTTTGTGAGCGCTAGATAGGTAAGGTACAACAATGATCTAATAAATTTATGTTGAAAAATGTATTTTGATTATTTAGGTTGAGTTTACCCAACAAACTATAAATAGTTTTCAGTCATAATGTAAAGAAATCAATCCCTCAAAAATATTTTATTATATATTTATTAGGCAAAAGAGAGAGAGTGAAGTTTCACAAGAGACTCAAATAGTTTACATAAGCAGAGCTTGCGTAAGTGACATTTAAGTGCGTAACTCTGAAGTACGCTAGCTTTAAGTTTATATATATTTAATATGTGAGTTAATTTGAATCGATTAACGTGATCTAACTGAAATAATATACAAAAGATAACAGCAGAAAACAAAGTTAAGTAACGTAATGAAGGCAAACGCTTAAATTAGAGATGAACAATGTGATTAGTGTCGACCCCCATGCGGAGGTCGTGAGGTAAAGAGGAGCTATGAAAAAAAATCTCAATGTCTCGCGGCTGAAGACAAGCCGACTTATACCGTTTGTACGTATGTAACTCATAAATATAAGTAGATATATGTAATGTAATACATATAAACACATATATCTATAAGAAAATATTCCTATTTTTGATGAAATTCTGGTAATAGGAATAATATTAATAGAAAATACGAGTTATTTTCTAAGTGCGACAACGATGAAAGCTTCCGAACTGATTTATGGAATCTATAAAATATGCCATAAATGTTTAATATATTGTTCATTCTTCATAAAACTGTTCTATTGAATACATCGCACAAGTTATGTCATAATTGAAACCATATTTAACACAGGAGAGCTAAATGTTTATTTGAAGGAGAATCATAATAAATAACCAATAGATTGCGACAGCTAAAGATTTATTGAAATTGCACGAATGAATTCTGATCGTGAAACTTAGCAAGATGCTTTGTAAATCCAATTATCTAAGTAATTGATATCTTACAATCCACCGCAAAGCAATGTGAAATTATTTGCAATAGAACTGTCGTCGAAGAGGGCCCGAGGGCCAGAGAAAGTAAGCCTTTCACTTTGCCTGCCTAACCTCGCACTATATTTAACAACTATAGTATTCCTGGTACAGAAAATATGAATAGTATGTTGGTGGTATGAATTAAATTAGTACAAATTATGCAAAGTTTAGACAGTTGAGATACGAAGATGTCTCAATTCTGGTGAAAATAGCCGAAATATGCCGTTATTTGGCGTCCTTTGACGATTTTTCTCATTAATAGCTGTTCGATTTTTGTTTGTTATTTGATAAATTAAACATAATTTGTAAAAATCACACACATTATTAATTAATCATCATATTACATTTAGTAAAGCCATATTGACCATATTATTTCTACGTTGACCATATAAAAACTTTCTACGTATTTAATTTAGTATCTACTTCTTAGTTCAACAATGTCTAAAGGTTACATTTTTTATGCATATCTACTGCTTATTTTCGTTTATTTCTATAGAACATTGAAGTTTTGTTATTATGGAGTACATAACGTAAGCGTGCCGATGGAAAATTACAAAACAAATAACTTAAAAACCTGTGTTTCTACTATGTTGTTAAACTGTGTAATTTTATTTAAATGCGGTAGGAAACACAGTTACTATTGACTGATACTGCTTTAAGTAAGTTAAATACAAATAATAAGTTCCAAAATACTTCAAGGAAGCTCGAATTAAGCTAGCAAAGGTGACTGTACGTTTGCCAGCTGACTTATTCAACTTGTGTTGACAGTCAATCTAATTTGTAATGGAGTCAATTGTTAATCTTAGTTCATTAGTGGGTCAGTTACTTCTTGAATTATTCCTGGTCTTCCGCAAGAGTTTGCTCGCCTTTGTCGATCTGGGACACAACATCGTCGACAGTAATTAATAGCACTGACAAACGGTACACACATAGTAAATGGCTAAATGCTTTGGACCCTCTATTAGCAAACGCAATTTGGGTTACGTTTAAAAAAGAAACATTCGTCAAGGATTTCCTTATCATTTAAATTATTGTAGTTTTAATAGATTTGTCATTGACATTAACGAACCTGTTTGCTGAACGAAAATTATTGTTATTTAATATATTTTGTAACTGATAGTATAGCAGTAATCTAATGCTTTAAATGCGGACGCATGTGACTTAGGTTTATTTAACGTGTCCAACCCGCTTGGTTTGTTTGCGGATAACTGCGAAACGACCGAGACACTCGTCCGCTTAGATTCAGTACACCGATTAGTCGTGTGCCTGTGCCGACCAAATGAATACTTAATAGGTTGTTGACGTTACGTCAAAATGGTAATGCGACACCCGCGTTCCGTCTTCATTTACGCAAACGAGCCGCTCGTTTGATAAGGCCGAATGTGATAGGCGCGCAGATTGTGGCCGCATGTAGATTCGGCTCCAACGGCCTCGCCGGTACCATGGAACCCGTTCCGCACAATTCACCAATGTTTGCAATTTCTTCGCGCGATCAGATCAAATACGCTGACATCGCACCGGTATACATATATGAGATCGATAATTTATTTACATGTATATATGAAGGAAGTTTTATTCGGGCACAGGTCGCACATTTATCACTTTGGCACAACACGACACTGGTTATTGAACGTCGAATCGAGTTTGAATCACGAACGGAAGCGCTGCACGGTCGGTGCGTCGTGTTTACTGTTGGCGCCGCGCTTTCTAGCCGGCGAGCGAGATAACCGTCCGCCTGTGGGGTTGACAGTCGACTGGCATGTAACGAGGAAAGCTGCGTGATGGCGCGGCGCGAGGGCCAGCGGGTCGGGGAGGGAGGGGCGAAGCGGCGGGGCGGGAGGCGCGGCACACCTGCGGCGGGAGCGGTCCGACGCGAAGCTTCCCGCTGAACTACGCAATAAACGCTCGATAAACTTTCTCATTAGGCGCGCCTAACCGTGCGATCGTAAGCTCGCTCCTCTGCCCGCGCGACTGCAATGCAATGCAATGGGACATGCGACCGATTCACACTTGTCCACACAACACAGAGCTTTCGCCCCTTGTCGCCTTTTTCACATATCGTGCGCCTGCGCAATGCCTTCTGTGTACTTTAAAGTACGTAAACGCGTAATACGAATTTATTACTTGTATGCAATTGTGAAACAAATTAATTAAAAGTTTAATTGGAGTTTAAAGAGAAAAGTCGGTAAATACCTATAAATGGTCATTTGTTTAAGCACGATTAATTTGGAATGCTACCAAGATGATAACGAAATAAAAAACATTTTATTAAAATTAATCAAAACTCTTTTTTTTCATAGGTCCTTTAATCAAATTTTAGTTTGTGTCGCATTTTATAATTATTTCTACTAATCTGAAGCTGCAAGGTGTTTTTTAACTTTGAATTAAACATTTATAATAGTTTTGTTACGCCTTTGAACAAACAGTAACCAAAAAACCTACAAATATTTTTGCGAATGATTGTGAGTAGCATTCACTCAACATTTAATGTGAAAATCTGTGTGGAAAACGAGAGATTCGTATAACATTAAATTAATCTCAGTTTTCTCTCTTTTTCAATCATTCTTATAGCGTTATTTCTCCACCAGAAAATATCCTTCTCAATTCTCGACACGTTTACTGTGTCGTGTTTTCCCCTATATAAATTTATGTGAAATAAAAATATTTCAAAGAAAACTGTTGAATTTGTCCGTGACCTGGGGCCCCGCGCCACGTGTTATCAACACGTGAAGCTATCAATGACTTATATCGGCTCAGTTTTACACGAGCGTCATTATGTAGACATATTCTTTCATATTTAAGTATTTATTTCTACATATTATTCTAATTTTATAGATTACAAATCGAAGAGAATCTGAAGCCAGGCTCTTCGTTGTCAAGAGATTCGAGGCGGATAAGGACAACAAAAAAATTCGCATGTCCTGCCTGTGGTATAATACCATCTCGATGTCTGAGGTATAATACCATGCTCTTTTGATGCGTCTTGGTGTATTTATGGGGCACTAAATGGACTAGATAAACGTGTCACTCTTGTCTGTGCCGTATACTCCCCTCTGATGGACCTGAAGGTGACGCGGTGAACCAAGACAAATGAATAAAACATTATAATGTTCTCCTTATTCCGACAGATCCGTCTTCTACTCATACGTTTGTTGTTAGGGACTTTTATTTCGATCTGTCAGATTTAAATAAAGTACCTTGGTTTTCCTAATCTCAAAATTAGACTTGATTAGACTTCAAACATTCAATTCAATTCAATTCAAATCCAATAAATTATCTTCACAAATGTCGCATGCATTAACAGAGTCGTGACAATAAACTGGCAATTTACATACCGCGTAATATAATTTACAAGCGATATAAATATCGCCGTACAATTACGTATAACTTTTTTCTAAGAGATAAAATTTCGTTACACACTATTTCCAGCGGCTCCATTTTCAAAATTTATTAAGTTAATGAGAAAGTTATGCAAGTTGCGGAAGCTCTCGCTCTAAATATAACCTACAAACACTTTAACCGGCTAACACTAGTTCTAAAACTCGGTCAATAAGTTCGACATCAGATACGATCACGAGATGTACTTCTTAACTTGAAATCTGATTTAAAAGACGACTGGATAGTTGCGGCAGTTCGTTTGCTTCAATTTAAGATTTCTGGATCACTTGCTGGTTCTATTACGCTTCCATTTGTACGGCGAATAAATTTTACTTCAATATAACTTTAAAATATTTAAGTAGGATTTAATTAATGGTTTATAGGCATAGAAGAGAAAACTTAAAAGAACTGTGTTATTTTCGACCTCGCCAAACACATGAGTATAATTTATATTGCTTCATCTATATTAAAAAAAAAACTGTCAGAAGTGAAAACTGTTGTAAGTAATGTCGAAGATACAATTAAATATATGAAATTGATATGTATTAATTTGTTTGTATTAGATATAGATAATATTAATTCTTTTTTATGTAAAAAAGGGCAATACATTTTAATTAAAACGTTGATAAAAATAATTGCTAGTAAAAAATACTTCCTAAAGAAATATAAGAGTTCAGTCCTTACTTCTCATCCCAAAAGTGGCCAACGTGCCTAAAGAAGTTTTCACTTCAAAAAAACAATTAAGAATCTAATAGAAAGGCAGAGTTGCAGTTGTCTAGCTCAATCCAAGTAGATATATCTGTTCTGGTTTTATCTGAATTTAAAAACCACAAATATATAAATTGTGTATCGATGACAAAGTCATAAAAATTACTTTCCCTATTTAGTTTATATGCAAAGCTATCCAAGGGTAGGGTTAAGGTTGTGACTATATCTACCATCACCTGGCGATCAGAGAGATGCCGATCCGAGTTTTGATTCCCAGGCGTGGAAAGTATTTTCGCAACCCATAAATTACTGGTAATGTATGGGTTGCATAAAACGTTGTCGGCATATTTGCTCTCCTGTCGTGGCCATTTATATGGTGCTGCGATGAGTGAGGGCTACTGTTTTTGCCTTTTAAGATTTCGTACTAAAATATAGGAAGTGACGGACTCGACAGCTTAATGGTTGGTGTACCTCAGCATTATACAGTGGGCTTGGAGTGCGATTCCCTAATGAAGCTTTAAAATGTTATAGGATTAGACGAGACTGTAATCACCATCAGATTGGGGGGGGGGGGGGGGGGGGGGGGGGGGGGGGGGGGGGGGGGGGGGGGGGGGGGGGGGGGGGGGGGGGGGGGG
>DWTW01002267.1:0-11272 GCA_018246275.1 Papilio slateri
CAGATGTTACATATCATACGCGACTACTGTAAATCTCGCTCGTTTTATAACCGTCAATAAACGATAGTAAAAGCAGAACGTAAATTTGATGATGATTGATCCATCTATTTAGACAACACAGCGGTATCAAACATAATGCTATGAATTGCTATCATAATATTGTTTATTTATTACTATTTAGATGGTAAACGGGTTAAAAAAAACGTTATTGCACCTTTTGCAAGGAAGATACGGTAAATTTTATTTTAAAGACAAATGTAATTTCCAAACATAATAACATGATTAAGATGTCATAATTTTTTTTTAGTATTTTTATTGCATCTTCGATAAATTTAGTAATATGTATTTTTTTAATTGATAAGAGGTAACGCAAAAAACACGGCCGATAAAAATGTATAAAATTCTTCAAAGCGAATCTAACGGCCCATTTGAAATTCCGATATCACTTCGTCCTTCGAGTACCCTTGCCCGTGGCCAACATCCGGTGACTTAGAATTATTGAGATTACTTGCTTTTATGTTGTGCAGGATAACTGCATTAATGTATACCGCGAATATAACGCGGTTACTTGGAAAAATTAACTCATATAAAACCATACTCTGTGTTTATTGAAAAATTCAATTTTTTTTGAAGTAACATTTTGTGTAACGTGTAAAATGTGTATTAATATAACCTTTTATCGTTTAGAAAAGCATAAGTTATCTATACTAAACAATTTTAATACTTATTACTTGATTGGTTATATAGTTTTTATACTGACTCATTTCGTTGTTTGTTTATTCCAGTTGAACTTAAAAACTACTGAAGCGACTTACAACTTTAAACTACAACTAGACTTTATTTTTTTATTTATCTATTTATCTACCCAAGTAAAGTTAGGGCCAATTGCTAGCTTAGAATATGAATACTATAAAATATAGATATACCAATAATCACTCTTCTAAAAATATTTGAAAGCAACAAGGCACCAAAAAGAAACTAACGTTGAGTCGCACCAACACTCTCTTCCGCCAATCTACCGTACACCATTTTACCACCATTTTTACAAACACGAATTTCCAGGTTTAGTTATAGATAATAAGAAACTTAGCTTGAATCTGACCGCCTGAGAGAGCCAGAAGTTGAAGTTAGTGGTCTGATTTTAAAAATAAGGTTCGCAATTTTTTTTTATGGAACATGGTGGCAAAAGAGCAAGCGGTTCACTTGATGTTAAATGACCGCTACCCATAGGCATTCGCAACAAGTAATGAGTTGCGGATGCGTTGCCTACCTATAATGGATAGAGGAGGAGATTAACAGGACAAAGGATATGTCCTTTTCCAATCCATCCGCTCCTCGTCCATTCCTCTTCCCTTTCTCATCTTATCCTTATTAGGAAAGGATGGGAAAGAGAAGAGGACTAAATTTGGTCCTCCGGTACCTCATTCTCTCTCTCTCTCTCTACTTCACGCCTGTCTTCTGTGAGGTCGTGGCATTTCACCAGTCGAGCCGGCCCATTCGTGGTACTGATGTTGTTGTTGCAGGCTCTACCACTGTTTAAATTCAAGCTTATTATTCGACCAATAGTGTTATTATTCTTTGTGTTTAGTTATATCATTTTAGTAAGTTTAAGCTGAAGTTTGTTACACGCTTTAGTTATTAATTAAAAATATTAAATCATTCAGACAAATATCAATCATATAACATTACCATAGCAAAATATATAGTAAATTTCGGTGATCGTAATATTTATAAAGAAACTTAATTTTTAAAACTTTTATGTGTTTAAAATAGATGCTAATAATTGAATTATACCTTAAACCTTCGCACAGGCAATAAGTTGACGAAATTTTATCGCAATCGTATGAACGGTATGGCAGTGCATAGAATATGAACAAACATTCATTTTTATATATTAGATTAAAAGATATTTAACTTATAAACTCTGTTTAAAACACGAAGAAAGTGACAGGTGTTGTAGATAATGTTTTCCTTTACACAAATCGTAGTGACTATTGTAATATACACGTCTTTTGCAATCCGACCGTGTTTACGCCTTATACAAGATTAGCGCCATTCAAGTAAACATCGATATCTATGTAGTAATTCTTAAGACATTAAATTGCTTTATTAACAGCGGATATTATTAAAAAAATGTGGAAAATCCAAGACGAAGCAACATGTATGCATAATATATTTAAAACGCTTGAGTTGAAAAGGTATATATAGTGTTATCGATTCCCAATTTTATCAATGACGTCTGTACTACGCTCACATTAAAGAAATTTTGCCGGTAGTACTTTTTAACATTTAGTAGAACGTAGTTATTTTTAATTTATGTAAGAAGGGACATTTCATGATCTAAATATAACTCTCTTCTGTCTTTCTTACAGTGTCAATCCAATAACTGAACCTCGACAATCTGATTACTACTTTTATTTATGTATGTTTTTATTTGGTCGGCACAACACTAAAGTAACATTTGTAATTAAAATAATAATCATCGCTAATACAACTTGGGAATTTGTGAATGGTTGTCGTAATTCATTAATAATATTTGAACAGGAAATATAATTAATTCAGATCGGTAGTCGCAGTTAGCGCGAACTGTACGGTGTTTTTTTTTTATTACTTATACGCACCATATACTTATAGTACGTTCGTGCACGTCGCGTCAAAGTCTTTGACACTTTGAACTTGGCAATGGACAGGCGCGCGTCGGCGTCTAATCCCGAGCAAACAGCTCAGGAGATAAGCCCCCTATCGCACGTGTGTCCTCTCTCACGTAGCGCGGGCTGGCATCGCTTCCTACACCGATACGCGGCCACATCACATCCGGAAACCCCGCCGGATTTAACGCCGTTGATAAATTATTGCAATGCGGACATTGCATGCGTCTATACATACGATTATTACCAAGAGTACAGATTTTTTTTCGTTTGTAATAAGTGCACTCTGAAAAGATTAAACCAATTTAATAATTCTTTCGCCATTAGATAGCTATGTTATCCAGTGTTAACGTAGACTATATTTTTTATTCTTACCATGCAATATTGAAATTTACCTGGATGACACATAAACAGTTATTTTTAATAAGAGTAAAAAGCTCATACAGATATGTTAAAGGGATTAAGAGTGCACATTGATTACAATTTTATGCTATTGTGAATTACTCGATTGTTCCTAATCGCATACAGTACACCCCATAACAATGACTCTTTCAAGAGTAAGAAATTTAAATGGTGTGCGAATTAATCTCTGATTCAAACTTGTCTCTACAGGTTTTTATAGATAACAGGCCACAGTGTAATATTTGTTTGCACGTATTTTCGATTAGTTTTATCAAAACTTCAGTTCGATGAGACCGTTGAATGAATCACCATATGCTTTAAGAAGATAGGGTTAAACTCAACTTACAAGCTTACAGGAGCTAATGAATAGTTAATATTAAGACATCGAAATCATGACTGCAAAATCTGATTTAATGATACAAACTGTTAGACTAACATTACTCAAATATCGATAATCAACGATTAAATACTTTAAACACACTCAATGTCGAACTCAAAATGAAATATGTTTATACACGTAAAAATTGCAACATTTAAATAAAATTATTAATAAGTACGTAGCGTAATAATACCCCGAGGAATACGCAAAGTTTTTAGTTGACTAACATGCGCGGGCGAGTGGTGTTTTTATGAATTGGATCCCGTGGGACTCGGTCGTAGGTAAATGGTGCCACCAGCCGTGAGATGGCAAATAAAGGGCCAGTTCAACGAAGTGAATACTAGTAGACGCAGTAAAGGGCATAAAATATTAACGTACTTTACTTTGAATACATTGTTACGGCAGCAAAAGCTTTTTTTTTTCGTTTTGGTAGCGAAATTATTTATAATATTAAATAACAAATTACGATATCGAAAAGTTATTTAATTTTCAAGCCATGTCAATCATGTTACGATAACATAATCCGAAATGGGAGAGTCAGAGGAAGACATGGTTCTTGGCATTGTGATATATATACAGTATAGGCTCATGTGTAATATAGTCGATATTTAGTATCATATTAGAGGGTCGTAAAACTTTTAGTTTTTGCCTTTTATCGGCTAAAAGTCTGAAAGAGAACTTACATTGATCATAATTTTGCTGAAACAAGCTATTACGTATTTATTTTAGCCAATGCAAGTAGAAGATATAGTAATACCAATTCCTATCACATACAAAAAAAATATAGTATCTATATTTTTATTTTGTGCACTAACGATTAAAATGTACGATATTAGCATTGAAGGGACATTTAACGTTGCTATAAATATAATTTCAAATTACACCATGTTAACACCTAATCAAAGGTAAGGTTAAATTGTTGTTTGTTCTGAAATACCACTGTTGTGTTATATGTTAATTTTGTTTTTTTTTTTAAGTCTATAATGTCCAAAACGAGTATAAACATCTGGTAGGGTGGGAATAACCTGTCGGTGCCAACCAACCCCGGACACTTGCACCCTCCCCCTTGCGCGTGCTCTAATTTTTCATACTTAATTAAGAGTTACGTCATCGATCACCCTGTTCGATGTTCGCTTTAATTAACATATTATCTGTACTCCTATACTAATATTGTAAACAGAAAAGATTTGTTGGTAATGGATATACCCATAATTTACTTAACCCATTTTAAACAGTTCTTTTAAATTCCGTTTCAAAGATATATTATGCAGAAGTAATATAGGCTATATTAATTTATTATTAACGTACAGTACTGAATTATCGACGACAACGGGCATGAACATTTATTTTATAACATGAATACGATGAATGACCCGTAAAGTACTAAAGTTTAAATAACTTTGACACATAATACCTTAGAACAGGGGTCGGCAACATGCCACCAAACTACTGTTAAATATACCCACATATTAATTTAAATAATATTTTCATATAAATAATTCATTTTCAAACTTTTGAAAGCCCTTTTTTAAGTTTTTTTTTGACCTCGATATTTTTTTTCAAATGTATCCGGATCTCATTTATAATTTTTTCCGACCCCTGCCTTAGAAATGTATAATTCAATATATGTCAGTCTCTCTAGTGTTTTTTCAAGCGCCAATAGCTTAATGATTAAGAGTGCGGAATACCGAACATGAGGTCATGGGTTCAAATCCGTCATTCAACTATTGTTGTGAACCATATTCTTGCACAACCTAAGGCTTATTTGGAATGGTTAAAGAAATATTAGTAAATTATTTCGAATACCTACTAAGAATTGAATTAAAAAAAAGCGTTGGTGACCGCAGTACGTCTTATATTTTACAACAGCACAAGTATATCAATGTCCAAACACATCCTTTGCAGTACTTTATTAGTGACTTTTTACAACATCACAGAATGAGAAATTTATCTTACCTTGTGAGATCACATTACTTACTAAGGTCGCTTGTGCAAGTGGTTGGGATTCTAAAGACTTCTACGTAGTTCTAATCTTTATAAGGTACTAAAACTTTTCTGGATACTAAAGAACATTGCTATCTTAAAGAGCTTTTCTCTTGAACGTTTCCAAAGTAACGAATAGTATTGAACTTTTTTATAACCTAATTCTATAAAGAAAAATATGTAAAAGAAAACATTTTAATTTTCTTCGTGTATTCGAAGAATTTAAGCTGTTTCTATGAGGTCATGAGTGTGAGAAAACCACTTCAACCCACCTGAAAACAATATTTATTTCACAATTAAAAATAAATAACGTAATAACGGTATGCTATCGCATGCTATTTAACGAAAGGCAGCTGGTATGGCTATTTTAATGAGAACGATAACGAACTCGAGATTAACGTTACATAAAAACAATAAGCGACGCTAATTATCGCATATCTACAATAACGCCTTTTTAACCCCCGACGTAAAAAAAGAGGGATGTTTAAGTTTAACATTGTATGTATTTGTAGTTGCCAAACGAATTGACCGATTTTTATGAGTTCTTTCTTGTGTTCGGAAGCTGATGCGATCGAGGGGCTTCTTAGCTGTAATTTATAAAAAAAAAATTCAGGGATTTGATAACCCATTTCTACTTGTTCACTTTTTATAGACTTTCTGTGTGTCGGGGGTTTTTAAATGTTTCATTTAATTTCTCTTGTGTTATGAAACTGTAACATAAAACCTTACTTAACAAATAACATTTTTAGTGGACTAATGTATACGAAATCGATCTAATCGTGTGGCATTTACACACGATAACACCATCTATTTAGAGAGATTTAGAGACTTCATATCTTAAAACATTTAAACTTCAAATTTAGAATACAACAGCTTTTATTTAAAAAAAAAGATTAAGGTCATTCGTTGAAGTCTTTCGAGGATAATCCAGTTAGAAATGAAAACCTAATTGTAGTAATAATGAATGGGTTTTTTTCTGGCCGCTTTGCTCGTTAAGTTTACGTGACAAGAATTTTTTCCTTAAAACCTAAGGATTCAGGGTTTATTTTTAAAATAATAATTCGATAAGGTCTTTTACATCAATTTTAACACTTATTGCAAATACGTTTGAACGATACATCGGAACAAATTACCAACAAGATATCGCTTAAAAGAATTCAATGAAGCTGGTTTTGCTCGTACATGGTTCAAATGATTTGTAATCTAGAATCGATTAAATTAAAAAGTCAACTATACAATTATACTGGAATGCAAAACAACAAAAGACAAGCTTGACGTACATATGGGTAGATTAATTTGAAAGTTATATGAAATCAAAACTCAAAAAGGAAATGCTAAAATATATTTCTTAATAAGTTTTCTTTATAATTTTAGCCCGCCTTAACAACGTTCGCAATACAAATTGTAATTAAGCGCTAACATTTAAAAAAGTAAACAGAGCTATAGGTACCTACAATAAGACAGTAGTTAATTAGGCAAGCGTCGGGGCGTGTAGCAAACAAGCTATTTGCGCGAGATGGGGGGAGGAGAAAGGGGGGGAGAGATATAAAGACGACCTAATTGCGGCTGGTCGGTGTCCATAATATAAAACTGGCTTTCCTTACGTTTCACATGCTCGTCTATTGCGTACGACGCTGGTGATCGATAAGTTATTTTCGGTGACACGTGGCCGGTGCGTAGAGTTTGTAGAGCGGTAACTTATTATTTTCTTATTACCACAAATGTAGATAGTCGCCTATGTTGGTAATTTTTGTCAATTCAAATGTCTGTTTGTCTATAGTCTCTATAAATAAACTTTAAGTACATTTTTTAAGCAAGCTTAAAAAATAAAATAAATTATCAGATTACTTACGTTCTCGACCATAGAATAAAACTCATTAATGTTTTCCAAACTAACCTAACCTAACATTTATCGCTAGCTCCTATTTACATAGATTAGGTCACTATCTTCCTTTTTTACAATCCCAGCAATGTAATATAGATGGACAACTACTATGGTCTCACCCCTAGAAACCAGAGGTAGATACGGATTCCCTAAGACCACCTGCCGACTACCTGGTTGGGAATTATCAACGATGGTAATTGAGATAAACTAGCAACGTTATGAATGGCGTCGTCGAACTACTCCTTTCATTAGACTTATGCACAAAATATTTACTTACACGTAGGTACTTATTTTTTTACAGCATAAGCGTGTACACGTTACTAATTTGTAGCTTATTATGTCTGATTTATGTAATAGACACTTCATGTTCCATACTGTAATAAACTTCATATAAAATCTGCAATAATTATAAATCAGAGAAATGATAAAGAAAATTGGAGATTTTTCTATTGGCTAACTAGAAACTTTGTTGAAAGTGTACGTGTCTCGTGTGTCGGAGTAGTGCTTTGAGCGCGGAACGAGGTCAGGCTGGAGGCAGGCAGCGCCGCATTGCGCCCGCCGCGAAACCTGCAACTCACTCCGCACCTCATCTCGCTACGATCGTATCTACCGATCGAAAATACAATAATGCGTTACACAAACACAAGTAACTACTATGCTTTGATTTTATCATTAATAATCATTCAAAGCTAATAAATTTTACTTCTCGAAAATCTTGAGACTAAAGCTGCCTAAAAACAGTTGTTAAATTGTATTTATGATATTTCAATTATTAGTTATCAGAACTTATAGATTGAAATGGATATTTAAATCTATATAAAAAGAACCAACATGCAATTGTCATTTGGGTTGGTGGTTACGACTATATACTAAGAAGCAACTAGGGCATAGTTGTAGCGTCTTAGGTAGGGGCTCTACTAATTGAAAGAATACACATAATCTTAGAAAAAACTGTCGTACACGTGTTTCTTTCAACTAGGATCCAAATATGGTTGTCAAATATTCAGACTCTGATAAATAAATAAAATTAACGATTAAGAAAATAAACTAAATACTTGTACGACACGATAGTAAATGAACATAAAAATACTTCATGAACTTTTAGCTAAATTGTTAATGACCCTGTAGCGGTTAACCCCACCTGTAATTTAACTTGACAATGAAATAGAGAACTTGCATTTAACATGCAAATTATACTCGGCCGTCACCAAGAACGTAGGACACCTGCCGTAGGCATACAAGTCTACGAATGCATTATGAATTTTTCAAATCACAAATTTCCTTAGGAAAATTTATTCCTGACATTTTGTTCAACGGGATTTTATTTATACAACAAGTCACTTCATATATCAGTGTCAATGTGAAGGTCTGAATAATGTCGAGGTCTCTGTCTCGATTGAAAGGTTTACATGTCTGCTACTAAGCCATTCGCGTATATGAATGAGACATGATCACATACTCTGCTCTTTAATTTATGACTCTAGTTTCTGCTTTACATGTTTTATGTTTCTCAATTTGTTACGTTCATGGGAATGCAAAACAACTGATGTCATATTATACGATTGAGTTACTGAAATGCAAAGCGAGCATTTTAGTGCTGCGCTTTTTAAAAATAAAGGAACATCGATTGCTAAATTCGTTTGTCATTTTCATAGTACGACGTTGTATTTTCAAATTTACATTTTAAACCTTTAATACTAGTTTCTTAAAATGACAAATTAACGTAAACAGTTTGTCTTCATTTCAGACCAATCCAATCGATCTAGACAATTCATATATAAGTAAGTCAGTTTTCTTCAACCTTAACAAGTTATATAACGTTGGTTGCGTGACTCCTCAACGTCGTGTGTCAATCAGAAGTTTGACTTCATAAAACTTCGGTACTAAAAATTGTGTAAGAAAATCATTAATAAAACAAGACACACCTTGCATTGTATTATTTAAACGACGAAGTTGGTTCTGAACGTAACAACTCAGTGAAATAGATGACAAGTTTTCTAATTTTCTGACACACGTAAATTGTTACGTCAAATAATTTGTAAAATTTCTAAGTCGTGTCTACATTTACATAAAAGTTCGTTATAAATTGTTATCAATTGTTACCTACGTTTATAATATAACACTGTTTTCACAAATCGTAGTCCACTTTAGGTTACGAATCAGAGAGCCGACAATCAATCGCTGCTATACCTTCTTTTAGTCATCTCATACGACATATCGAAGATACTTTAAGTCGTTCTGAATTCGAGCCTTAAAACAGCCCTAAAAGTCTATCTTTGTACAGTAAAGATATTTCGGACACTCTAATCTAAGCCAAAGTAAAGTCTTAGAGGCTTAAATACACTGGCTCGCTGCCAACTCTATCTCCCAGCCTCTTTTGCTATGTGCAAAACGTTAATCTGGCTTCTCTCTATTGAACGCTTATTGCATTATTAGTGGAACGACGATGTTGATTATTTTTTACTTATTCAAAATAAAAGCTTTCCAAACAAGAATACATATGAGTAGGACGTACATCTTTTAGGAAGTAGAACTCGTCATTGATTCTGTACTATTCGAACTTTCGTTCCGCGAGGTCTCTATCCACTAGATAAATTTTTCATTCATATTTCACTCGGTTTTATCACCATCACCCCTATTATCGTAGTGGTGTTAGTAGAGTGATTCAATGAATTGCCATGAGATCTTCGAATAATCTTTTATCTATTTAATAATATTTGTTATCATATACGTATATTATTTCTCTAGTCTGTTTTTCTGTCAAAACGCGAGATGTTATTTTTTTTTTGTTAAATTCCATGATTTACCCTTCACTTTAAAGCTTACCGTGCTGAAAAATAGAACCACGGTCCAAAAATATACCGCTACCCTTAAAGTTGTGATGCGTCGATTTTTAAATATCGAATCGTATTCGATATCTCTCGACTGCAAAGATTCCGCACGGGTCGACTAGTACTCGTAACATAAATATTTTACAAGTGTTGACGATAATAATAACCTTAAATCGCGGCAAATTGTATGTACAACTTGATGCAAAATTAAATGCATCATTTATATAACTTTTCTCCCCCGTACACCCTCTTTGTGGAATCAATTGTGCTCAGCGCTGTGTCATTTAATACATGAGCTATTTGAATGGTTATAAATCTGTAATAAAACAAAACACGCATGCACTTTTTAAAAAACATATGACTACACAAATGCTACACGCATTGGGACTGTATTCGAACATTTACAACGTCTAAACTACAATAATGTAAAGAATATTTCTGTACGAGCGCTGATGTGAAAGCGTATTCTAAAAGTTTTCGAGCAGAATTTAACAATTGTTTAAGTCACTCAGACAGGTTCCTTTTTTTTATAGCTTTTCTGCGTGGAAAAACCTCAATATCTATTATTACGAAACATAAAAAATCAGTAGGCATTAGACAACAATAAAGACCAACGTCAGCGGAACAGAAAATATTAATTTAAAAGCATTCTGTGAAGGGGAATGGCGAAGAACGGGGCTGGTAACAAGCGTGGGGGAAACACGCTGCACATTTGGGGTGCAACGAACAATTTCACTTTTCTTTTATATATACTTAACCTAAAAAGGCGGTCGGGTTTAAAATAAATTTACAACGCAAATTTTTGTTGTGTTCAAAAGCTGTGGTGTTTTTATATTATTTTAATTTTTAAATTATTTTAAACAGTAAAAACGCCTATAAAAACTAAAACATGCAATAAACATACGGATTTATTAATAGATTTTTTAAACATATACATATATCCTTTTTGTCTATTCGTTATAAGTTTTGTATATGTTTTTTTTATATGAGAAGGGGGCAAACGAGCAGCGGGAACGCCAAAGCGATCTTCGCCGCCCATGGACATCTGCAACACCCGAGGATCTGCAGATACGTTGCCGGCCTTTAATAAAGAGATATGCTCGCTTCTTGAAGGACCCTAAGTCGTACTGGTTTGGAAATACCG
>DWTW01002268.1:0-11271 GCA_018246275.1 Papilio slateri
GCAGATAACCTGTATACAATTTAGATTTCAAAAGTGATGTTATTTTTATATCTTTTGTTGCTTTTTTAAAATATTTATATTTTAATACATTAATTACACAAAATACCAAAATCCCATAATGGCATTTACTAAAAATGATGTGAAATTGTCTGAAGATCTACCAAAAACATTATTACTACAAAAACATTCCGATTATTTAGCCAGCTACGGATTGAACAAGGATGATTATGAATTTTGCATGACGGAACATCTCCGAATGTCGGGTATATATTGGACTCTAACCGCAATGGAACTTATGAACCAATCAACAAGGTACCAATACAAGATTATAGCTTAACTTAAACGCATAATGTACTTTATCCAAATATGTTTTTGCTTTATAAATACACAAAAGAGTCTAACATGTTTAGGTGTTTTCAATAACTTATATTATTAACCGTACTTTTTTTATATATAAAAAAGGAGAGGAATAGGATGCAAACAAACAATGGGTTACTTAAAGTTAAATGATCTCCGTCGCCCATAAACATCCGCAACACCAGAGACCTGCAGATGCTACCGGTCTTTAAGGAAGGACTACACTCTTTTCTTAAAGGACCCCAAGTCATTATTCACAATATTATTAACAGTAGTTCAATACTGACTAATTTACCACCTTTGTGCTCTTATAATAAGTCAGTTGAAACATATAACAATTTTTAACTGTATTACAAAAAATGTTGTGTAATTTTAGGATGCCAAAGGAGGAAATAATAGAATTCATCACATCCTGTCAAGACAATGAAAGCGGAGGCATATCAGCAAGTATAGGACATGATCCACACATTCTGTACACTTTGAGTGCAGTACAGGTATATTTTCTTTATTAAAAAATAAAGTAATATTGCCCATTTTTAGTGTGTTACCTATCTGCTCAAAGAACTAAATGATCTTCACAACCATTAAATTTTTACATTAAAGAACTTAAGTGAGAAGCATCTCTTCTTGCTAAGTTATTTAGTTGTCAAATCATGAATTAATTTTAGATTATAGAAGCCTCTTAATTTAGTACATTTAGTCAAACATCTGCAGTTATATACAAATGTCTTAATCTGTTTCACATAGGTACTTGCTATGTATGATAGACTGGATGCCATAGATGTTGAAGGTGTACTGAGGTTTGTCACCTCATTGCAACAAGAGGATGGCAGCTTTTATGGTAACTATTATTATCAAACGCCTTGTACCATTATTACTTCTGGTCCTTTTTTATAATAAGCATTGCTTGCATAATATTAACTAGCTATTTAATCGCAGTTTATTAAATACTAAACATGTTTGCAAAACAGAATTTTCTTTTAAATGAGACTTATTCCAGAGCTTACTTCGATCTATCTATGTTAAAGCTAGCTGTGATGACGACCCCTGTCGAATTTATGAGCCGGCTAGACAGGGGAAGTATCACAACCTAACAATAGACAGGCAATAAGTAGCCAAAGTTTTATGAATTGTCGCTTTCTGCTGCTTTCATCAAGCTAACATTTCTAGAATATCTTCTATCTTTTTTTAATAAATGAATTTTACATTCAGGTGACAAATGGGGTGAAGTGGACACAAGGTTTTCCTTCTGTGCTGTAATGACCCTGTCATTGTTACAACAACTTGACGCAATTAATGTTACCAAAGCTGTAGACTTTGTTTTAAGCTGTATGAACTTTGATGGTGGCTTTGGTTCCAGGCCGGGATCTGAAAGTCATGCAGGTAAATATAAGTTTGCAGTAAAACATATCATCCCTCTCTGTCTTATATGAACATTAATGTATTAATTTACATTCAAATAGCTATAATCTCTATAAGGATAATATGTATACTATATTTCTATGAACCACATGTGTGATCTTTCATTGGACCACACAAGGTACATGTTATCCTAGTAAGGGGCAGTAAAGGTTAATGCGGTATTGCATTATTTAAAACAACCAACAGTTTACAGTGGCAGAGCCCGCAACAACAACATCTTGTTGCATGAATGGGCCAGTACGACCGGTGAAATACCATGACCTCACAGAAGACAGGCGAGAAGTAGAAGTATTCTGTGTTTTGTCAGATGAGTGAGGTGCCAGAGGTCTAATTTTAGTCCTCTTCCCTTTCCTATTATTTCCTAATAAGGATAAGATGAAAAAGGGAAAAGGATTGCTCAGGGAGGGGATGGATAGGAGAAGGAAATATCCTTTTTCTTGTTTTACTGGTCACTTAACTTCAGGTGAACCGCCTACTCGATTGCAACCTTTTTCCATAAAATAAAACTAAATAAACACCCTTAAGAACTGCATTTGGACTTCCCTATATTACAGCTCAGCCAAGTCATGAGATATTGTTTTTCCAAAACAAACTTATAATTCCTTACTTTCCTCTCCAAAGGTGCATAACAATCAACTGCTATTACATTTGTAATCAACAGAGCTGTTAATTTGTTGATATTGTCAGGTCTTATTTATTGCTGTGTTGGAACACTATCGATTTGCAAAAGAATGGACGCCTTGCATGCTGATGAGCTTGCGTGGTGGCTTTGTGAGAGGCAACTGCCTAGCGGTGGACTAAATGGACGACCGGAAAAACTTCCAGATCTTTGTTACTCCTGGTAAGTCTAAGAATTCGTCCTTGTACTTTGTCATATACACATACACTTAAATATACCATGCCACGTTTAACTTATAGAACTATACTATCGGTCCCTCGAGCCGGAACAATCTTATTCTTCGATCGTAACTGCCTTGTTGATGATCAATTGCGTCCATTTGGAACACATTGTAGTCATGTCTTGGTGTTACGAAAGAATTTTAAAATACTAATCAGTCTTCAGTATCCTTTACACTCAGATGGTCTTCCAACTTTTTCCGTAGCATTATTATAATCATAATAAAAGCCATTTGAATTTCGAATACATAAACAATATTTTAAAAATAAACCTGGCAACATTGATGTCTAAAAAAATAAATGATATTTTTAAATAACATTTTCCAGGTGGGTGATGTCGTCACTGTCAATGTTAAACAGAATACATTGGGTCGACAAGAAGAACTTGGAGCAATTCATTCTTGCGTGTCAGGACGTGGAAACTGGTGGCTTCAGTGACAGACCGGGCAATATAACCGACCCATTCCACACGCTGTTCGGACTTGCCGGTCTATCATTACTGGGGAATACCAGCATCAAACCTGTAAACCCCACATACTGCATGCCGCAGGAAACAATAGACCGATTGAAATTGGAACCACAAATATTACACATTTAGTTCTTAAGTAATAATTTGTTTTTAATTAGATATTTATTATTGTTTATGTTCTAAGAGTAATAAAGAATAAATTATGATGTAATATTGATTATAAATTGGTGGTAAACATACACATGATAATTTAGGTTGGTCTCTAGTTGGTACCAAACTTCGACATGGTTTGGTTAATTCCAAAATGCACCTAGGACCTTCTGCTGCACTGCAGATTTATTGCGGCTGTCCGGTTAAGAAGTGCTATCTTCAAATCGTAGTGCAACAGATACACATGCCTAATGTTTATATTTTAATATTGTTACGTAATTTCATTTACACACGTAATAGATATTATCATTCACATATGGTAGTTGTTTAATTTCTAAATCTAGCCTACAAAGCTAATATACAAAAAATAATATTTGTGTAATTGTAGAAAAATGTATTCAGTATTATCATAATCGTCCAGTAAAAGTATTAAATGGAGATTTTCAAAAGCCATCCACATCGCTTCTTCCTGCATAAAGGTGGTTGAAAAAATTATAAAATAAATCATGCTTGTAAAACTTTAACTTAGAGTATATGCTATACCCAATTTGTCTCTGGTTTTATATAAAATAAATTGAAAATGGCAACCCTATAAGCAGTGCTGCCAACTTAATAGATTTCCCATTAGATCTAAGGATTTGATCAGGCATATTACAACGACAGAAAAAATATTTTATCGTTTTTCGTTTTCGTTATCATTTTTTGACAGAAGCAGTTGTATGTAAAAAGTAATGACTATTTAATTATTTTGTTGTCCATTGGAACATTGGTCATATTATAGACTAGGACTGACTAAAAACCTTGTTTTTTTTCGTCGTCACTACAAAGGATGACTTTGAGTTGACATTAATTCGTCGACGGCTTTTTGACGAAAAAAAGATTCCAACTTAGCGTAATTTTAAATTTATTGTTGGCAACACTGCCTAAAACAATGTCAAAATTTAGACGGACATGTGACAAATGATAAGCTTAAGACTGATAAGAGGGAAAAAATAAAGTGCCGGCTTTTATGTACTTGTTTTCAAAAACATAATAGTCGTTAAAACAATTGTGATTAATCATTTTCATAATGATATACGTTATATTATGACAAACGTTTTATTTTATAGAATTGCGTTAACCTGTAAGATGTAAAGTAACATTGAAGATATGGGGTTTCAATATTACATACAATTTTTGGTTTACTCCTTAGGAGTAAATCTGTTTTTATTTTTCATCAGTCTTATTTACTATCACGACTTGCTATTATCAAGTTTCAACAAACATTTGCAAGAAGAGTATGATTATATTATAGGTGAGATTGACCCTTTTCATTTGCAACCAGAGTATCTGCTATTAGATAACTTATTAGAAATGGCTGGTCTGCTTTAGAATTCGTTAGGTAGTAACTTGAATTTCTTAACTTTCTTTGCTATTTTCACTATGCAAATTCCACACGCTCACATTAGTTTAGCAAGGAGCAACCACAGAGAGCACCGCATAAGTTAGGGTAGAGATTATAAAGTAGATTATATATGAGTGCCAAAAGTGACTCAAAGGCATTTGAAATAAAGGCGAAATTTCTTTTTTTATTTATGTCAAGACCAGTGCAACCAATTTTTTTTTAACTGTAAACATCCCATAAGACCATGATCAAGTGAATTGCTTATGCATCCATAATAATTGTATTCATTACCTAGGTATGTAGGTACTTACCGGATGTTTTTATGTAAAACATATCTGATACTTTTAATAATTTTCCTTAAATTCATATACAGTAAAAGCTCCTTATTTTTGGGAGTTATGTTCCGTACATATGCCGTGAATACAGAAACTGCGAATATGGAATGGTAATTTCTATAGGATTATAGGGTTACATTCCAAAATCCCAAAATAAAGAGAATGCGACATAAAATTAATTTAATCAGATGTTTTTAAAAATAATTAATAAATTGTCTTGGGCAAAGGCTTAAAGAACTTAGTATCCTTTTTTTGTTTTACAGCTTTTAAATTTTTTTAATTTGGATTGGCTCAGCAGTGGCGTTAACAATTTGCCGTATGAAAAAAGACTATTCTCTCTGCAAAAAGCAGAAATGTAATGAAAATTTTACAAAGTTACTGCATAATATAATAATGTAATAATATATTGATTCCAGTTGGTGCTGGAACAGCTGGTTCGCTTATCGCTCATAGATTAGCTACGGAAACAAACTTAACATTTGTGGTACTAGAAGCTGGTGGTAGAAGCCACCCATTGCTTGAAATACCTTTCATTGGACCGCTGCTGCACGGATCAATTTATGACTGGCAGTATGAAACCACACCACAAGAGGATGCATGTTTTGCTATGGTTGATAAGGTTAGTAAGCTCCTTAGGTTATCATTATACATACTGCAACTATTCTATTCCAATCAGATCAACCAAACATTGCATTTTTAAATTGCAGTATAGTGAATGATCACTTTGTACATTATGGGGATGAGAAATACTCATAAAACTCCTTTTTTTTAGAAGATGGTCACAAACAAGCAAGAGGTTTACCTGACATTTAATGACTGCTACCCATAGGCATTCAAATCAAGCAAATAGTTTTCAGATATGTTGCCTACATTTAATTGATAATAAAGGTGATAGACATGAAAAAAGATATTTTCTTTTTCTATCCATCTATAACTATAGATAATAATATTATAGGGGATGCCTGTGTGGGGAATGGACACGGTAGGCCTGTCAAATCCTCTTCCCCTTCTCATCCTTTCCTTATTAGAAAGGGATGGGAAGGGAAAGAGGACTTAGAAGTGCCTGGTAAATAATCTGTAGAATGGAGACAAGCCACTACTGCAACCAATGTTATGGTCTTAGCCGAGATTTTATCTAAGAAACCATAGTTTTTCCAAAGTAATTTTTACATACATACAGGACATACTACAAGTGATCTACTTTCACTTTTTTTTCTCCCTACCTTTTTCCCATTTTATATGGGGTCGGCACAGTACTAATTTATCTTACACTTGGTTAGACATGGTTTGTGACAACATGACGAATGGCGGATTCGAACTCACGACCATGTTGTGCGCTTTTCGCAGTCCGTACCTTTAACCATTAGGCTATTGGCGCTCAAGTGATCAAACACTTCTCAACCACAAATATATAAGTTTATTTAAACGTATTTTTGAAAAACCTTTAAAATGAACACAAAACGAAGAACGCAATTTCAATTTTCCTATTTAACTATACTATCCATATTTTTTTTCAGAAATGCAAACTGACCCAAGGGAAAATTGTTGGCGGTTCGTCGAAATTAAACAACATGATTCACGTGCGGGGTAATGTTTCGCATTACGCTGAATGGTTTCACGGGAAATACGACGAAGAATATTTTATGCAACATTTAGAATACATAGAAAAAAATATTTTTCATCTTGACAACCTACAATATCAAAGCGAATTGGCTGACGCTGTATTAGATGCGACAAAAGAACTAGAATATGGGACAGTAGGCCAAGATTTCAGAAAAGGCTTTCGAAAGAGTAAAGTTACCCAAAAAGATGGTAAACGGTGGACAACTTCAGACAATTTAGATGTAAACAGGCATGTGGTTACAAATGTTTTAGTGAAAAATGTTCTCATTAATGATGGTGTTAGTTACGGAGTAAGCATACTCAAATCAGATGAAAATCATGAAGTATTTGCGAGGAAGGGTGTCATTTTATCTGCTGGAACTTTAAATACACCTAAAATTCTTCAATTGTCTGGCATTGGACCATCTGAATTACTCAAATCGTTGGAAATTCCGATAATACAAGATTTACCTGTAGGACTCAATTTACAAGATCACATCGGGTCTGGGTTAGACTTGATATTATTTAATCGAGCATTATCTATTACCGCTTCAAACATGTTAAATCCAATAAACTTATTTTCTTATATGCAAGGTAATGGACCGTGGACGACTTCAGGATGTGAAGTATTAGGATTTTATTCAACCAAAAATTTAACGACCCCAGATGTTCAGGTTATGATCCTACCTGTAGGCCTTGCCTCTGACAGGGGTAGCCACTTAAGAAAAACTTTAGGTATAACTGATCAAATATGGTATGAATATTTTACAAAATCTTTTGATAAACACACATCGACTTTCTTTACAACAATTTTGCATCCTAAAAGCAAAGGTACTGTTTATATTAACAGTAAGAACCCTAAAATACCTCCTTTAGTTAATCCTAGGTATTTAAGTGAGAAAGAAGATGTTGATGTTTTAATAGCCGGAATAAAGTTAGCAGTTAAATTGATAAATACTGATTCTTTAAAAGCTGTTGAGGCCCATTTAAATACAATTCCTTTTCCTGGATGTAAGCAACACAGATTCTTTTCTGATAGATATTTAGAATGCTACGTGCGACATTTAACTTTAACGAGCTACCATCCTGTTGGAACATGCTCTATGGGATTGCCAGAATCAAAAAATACGGTTGTTGATACGTCATTTAAGGTTTTAAATGTCAAAAATTTGTATGTCGTTGACGGATCGGTATTGCCAACATTGCCCAGTGGCAATATAAACGCAGCTATTGCTATGATGGCTAATATTTTCTTTGAAACATACATAAAACATTCACCTCACAATATAGACAATTTTATGCAATGCCATAAGTGTGGTGAATTTAATAATTATTTATTTAAGATGTGTGGTGTTAAATAGGGCACAAATGTCGGAAGAAGCTTCAGGAGTTCATTTTAATGTAATTCCGGTAAATAATATATTAGTAAAGTCTTTTTTGTATTTACCGTATCCGATCCAAAGATGATACAGACATGTATCTGTTCTAAATATTTTTTCGTCATTCAAAATAATCGATTACAATAAAACTTTCGACTATTGTGGCGACAATACGGTGTTTCTCTCAATTCTTCTCCATTGTCTGGGCCTTCCTGTCGAGCTAATTGAATCTATGATGTAAATAATAATAATTTTAGTTCCTCGGACAAGATAATCAGAAAAATCTGGATATATCTGAATGATAAGCGTTGTTGAAATAAATGAAATGAAAATACAAGACAATAACCACTTTATTATTGTATTTATTTAAGGTCACTTCTACACATTAATATTGCGCACGGTATACTTTGAGCTTCAATTTGAAAACAACACTAGTTACTTAGATAATAGATCTAGATTACTGAACAAAAATCACAAATTGTACAAACAATAAATTCTAGTTTTCAATTTGTTGCCATATGAAATATTTAATAATCTAAAAGGCCATGTCTACAAAGTTTTCTTTGTCTATGACTGATTAAGAAATATCTATTTTTTTTAGATGCACAATTGTGATCGCTCACATTTTGGGTTCATAAATGCGTCGGTTAGACAAAGGATGTATTAAAATTAGGTGTCAAAATCCCTATATTCCTCGTAAAATACAGGTTAAATAGAGAAATAAGAAAATTATATAAAAGACAAGAAATAAAAAGAATGACTGTATACGATACGATAACTCGTACAATCCTGTTATAAATAAATAGTACAAAATATAAATAGCTTATGCCAAATATATTAAAGAAATATCGACTATTATTTTTGGTTTTATTAAACCCATGATTTTTTTACTGAATAAAAAAATTATAATATGATCTAATTTCTCTTAATTCTGCTTCTCCTTGGGAGGGTTGGCGTGAGGCAGGCGGCCGGCCTTAAAAACTGTAACCAAAACCTATACAGTATGGATGATGATGTCTCTTAATTCTGCTGGGGTAGACAGAGTGAGAATACCTATATTATAAGTTCCGATAAATGAAAGAGATCCTATCGACTTACACCAGGCACCAACAAGACCCGAAATTTTATATCTACTCAAAATGACACAGAACTTGTGGTGTGATAGATCTTCTCTAACAGCTTGAGAATCACCAGAAGATAAATAATAAAAACTTAACATAAAAATATTCTAAATGACTAGAATACAAGACTAAATCGTGATACCCTAATTCTATTAGATATATTTAAAAAATAAAATTATCAATTTTAATAAAAAAAAATCGATATAAATGTTTTTGTTGATGTAGACATTTGTTGCAAATTAAAAATTTTAAGTTCTATTAATTTTAACAGATTTATAGGTAACTTAGCTATCTTTAATGTTCTAAATATATGTAAGAAGATATAAAATGCAAGTTTGCATCCACTCGAACTCGATGTAGAAACATCCTACAAGACACTTACGGACGGACAATTTTGATATTATAATATATATGTATGACTTTGTTACCTAAAGATAGTCACAACATATTTTATTTATAGATAATTTGTGCAAAACCGCAATTATATAGACTATAGCTCATTAGTGCTTCCGATATTTGCTTAATTATTTTAAAAACGTTCTCAGAGGAAATCTTACCTAAAGATACATAAAAATTATACCACCTAGCCACAATTACGTCCGACGCAGGTGTCATGTTATTGTGCAACTTTCTCATTTTAAGTAACATTAAATATATACGACCTCACGTAGCTTTAAACGCCTGAAGTTAGAAACAAGTCACAACGCAGCGCAACTTAGGCATGAGATGGCAGACGTCCTTTTTCTGTCGTCGTGTATACGACCGTCTCTCTTCGAAAAATGTCTACAGTACTTCGGGGGCTAACTTCAGGCACACAAAGGTTTATTTCTGGCTAACATTATAATGCAATCGAATTTTTAATAAAAAAAATATCCGCAACTTAGGATTGGATTTCTAATGGGTGATCAGAATTAAGTTCATAAGTTGAAAATGTGCTTGTTACGCTTAAATCGATATTAAAGTTTACCAAGAACTATTCCAGAATTTCTTGGAAATTCGATTAAATATATACAAATATGATGGATTGATAAAATATCTTAACATATATCTTATTAAATACGTGTATACAAAACATAGTTTGTTTCAAATTGTGCTGAGCAAGTCTCATTTTAGATGCAGTTTCTGCATACGAATAATACTGGACGGATCATCTGATATTATTAAGGCCCTTTTATTTCTTTAAAAAGGTTTTTAAACTTATAGTTCTTATTTTGTTAACGTGTAAAATATATTATTAATCCCAAAACTATAATCTTATTAATAATTAGAAACACGCGATAAATATTATTGAAATTTAAAGCAATATAATAACTTAATAATACTATTCTAATTTTATACACTGTCCTTTTATAATACTGGGCGGTAAAGGTCTTTAATTATAGTACAACAATTTCACATAAATAATTTAAAATTAAGTGTGAGCTCTTAATATTTCTAAAATGTAAATTCAATGCTTCCAATCATATACAAAGATTTTTTTTAATCTACATTGAGCTCTTATAAAATTAAAAGCTCTCGTGTTCCTTAACACAATTAGACGATGGCAGGTAAGACAGATAGCAATCGCGGTGATCTGGTCACTAAGCTTACAAGGCCTCAAATGTGACAGGTGAAACTTGCCGTCTTACATCGTACACACATTTAGGAAAGTGATGTTTACATCACTTATTTACTGTCGTGCAGACTCGAATTCAAACCAATAACCGTCAGATTGTATGTCGGACACTTATCTACTGAGTTATGCTACATTTATTTTTAATTTTTGGGCTAATTGATTTTATATGTCTGTTGATAAAAAGTGATACATATATAATATTAAGAAAGTGATACACACAATGTTGACATCTCATTATTTGATGTTTGTAGTCTTTTTAAATATTTTTTTGATATCTAAGTAATTTTTAAAATTATTGTTTTTAAACTCATTTACTTATTTGTATATCAATAAACATATAGTAAAGCTTTCAATTTTAATAATTTTTTGAAAGTTCTAAAATAATTATTCAATATTTGAGCTATTTTGAGCAAAATCATACTCGTGTCTAGAAACAAAGCGATTTAAAAGAATGTTTCTTTTTGATTTTAATACAGCTATTTATAATAGACTAAAATAAGTTAACATATACTTTATAAAACGAGGATAGTCATTCACAAG
>DWTW01002269.1:0-11270 GCA_018246275.1 Papilio slateri
ACATTACCAGCCATTCGTCGCCCGTTAGAGCCTTCTTGGGCAACGTTTGCATAAATGATTTATTCATGTTTTTCAAACGATGAATGAAATATTCCTTCTTGCTATCCAAGTTCATTGTTGTGAAATCTGGGACGGTTTCTGGTTTTTTGGTGGGTAAGCCGGTATGTTCTAAGATGACTTCGGATGCTGTTTCCGGATCTGTTAGGATCCAATTGGTCAGTTGCTGGGATTCGATACATCGCCGCACCACATCGACGTATTTAAACTTCAAGCTCTTTACCGTCGTCTTCTGGTCTTCCGTCATTTTGGATAGTTTCATGATGAGCAAATCGAAAGTGTTGCCAGCTTGAGGACTGAGCAGCTTCGTTATTTGCTTCAACGATTCTTTAGAAGCGGCGCAACTCTCGATGTCTGAATCGTTTTCACCTTCAGCACTTCTTCGTATTTCTTCAATCTTTTCCGTTATTTTATCTGTATCGTTTACTCCCTGTTTCGCGGCCAAATCTTTTATGTAAGATTGGAATTTAGCGAGCATCGTTTCGATTTCATTCTCTAATAGTTCGATTGGTATACTTTTAAATTTGGTCGCCACGTATTGCTTCCAGGATCGGAACCTCGATCTGACTAGATGTCTTAACTCCTCCATACTGAGGGCCTCCTTTACTGAATTATCAAATACTGTGGAATCTTTAGTATACATTTCTGGCACAAGAATATTCTTGCCCAGAAGCTCCCGGTCTTCTTCGAGGCACTTCACTATTTCCGGGCTCTTGTTCTGCTTGACGTATTCAAACACTTTATTAATCACTACTTGAGCGGATATCGAGAAAAGAAGTTCTTTGAAATCTTCTTTACTATTCTTATTTTTAATCAGGGTCTGTATATCTTTTTCTTCTTTCAACAGCTCTGAAAGTTCTTTGCTGTCCAATTCGAAGGTCATTGTGCCCATGACGTCATTATTATCAAAATTATTCTTAATCCTACGGTTGTTTTTGCGCTTGGCTGTGTTTTTTGTGACCTTCACACTGTCCCTCGTCCTATGCAGCTTCAGTTCGCGGATCTGTTTCAAAGTTTCCGGTGTCAATTGCGCCTCGTTGTTAACATCCGGTAGGCTGTTCATTATCGAAGCGAATTCCGGTAGCTCGAATGACGTGTTCGCGAATTCGGATAGTTTCGATGCGATCTCTGGCATATTGGCCAATATCTGCGGCATATTCTCCACCAATTCGGCTAATTTTGTATTCGCAGCGCCAAGATCTATGGACTCGTCAGAATCGATTTTCTCTAGGAATTCTGTGTTTTTGTCTAAACTCATCATAACTTCGCAAATGTGTTCTATAGATAGCGGACCGTCTGGAGTTTCCTCTTTCTCACTGCCGTCTTTATCTTTAATACTGTTGTAAGAATTTATAATGTTCTGACACTCTTCCATCGCCTTTTTGATTTCTAACCCGAATGTTACGTACTTATATACATTAGTGTCTTTATTAGAGTCGGCGACTATTTCGCAGTTATCGACTTCGGTTACTTTCATATCGGTTTCACTCTCATCTTTAACTAGCAACGGAGTTCGACGCGCGTTCAATGGTACATTCAAAACATCGGTGGTTATTTGCGATTGAAAATCAATGATTTTGTCATTAAGTTCGTTTCTATGCAGAAATTTGTTGACTACCAACAACCTTTGGTTGGGTTTCGGGGAGTACACTGGCATTGGTTCGGTGGACGTCGGTGACATTTCCTGGAGTGGTGGGCTGACAGATTCTGGATATTTCGCGTCTTGTTCTTTAGATTCTTTGTTTTCTTGATTGTTCAGAGCGAAGTTGGCAAATTTTGCCAGACAGTCCTTCATTTCTTTACACATATCTCCGTCCTTTTCTCCCACTATTGTTTCTGTATCGCTGACGTTGTCTTCTCTATCTAACGGGAAGGCTTCAGGTGGTTCGGCTTCTGATTTGACATCGTCTTTTGCATCAGACTTTTGGTCTACGTCTTCGGTGACTTGGGCGGTTTGCGTTGGCAGTTTGTGTTTGAGGAGTTGCAGTATTTTGTGTGGCTTGCTTATGGACGAGGTGACGGTCTTGATCTTGCGTTTGGGAGCGGTGGTGAGACGGGGCGCTTTCGGACTGGCAGTTCTTCGTTTGCGACGCGGCAAGTCTTCTACTAACGTAACATTGCTATCTGGAAGACTGGAAAAATTATACAAATATTAATAACTTGTAATAGACAACTGTAGCATGGATGTATTGATTTGAAAGGGAATGTTTTTTATATAAGAAGGTGGCAAACGAGCAAACGGTTGGTTTGGCATCAAGTGACCGTTACCCATAAGCTTATGAGTTCCGTTGCCTATTTTTAATGGACAAAAAGGATATTTCAAATGATGATTTCATTCTTGTTTTTTTTTATGCTTGAGGTGTCTGAAGGTGCAATCTAATAATCAAATATCAATTTTCCCTTTACTTTAGCTCCTCCATTCTCTTTCCTGACTATATAGAGGCTGGCCACACTGGTGTTCATGTTACATCAGAGTGATTTTGTATAGAATAGGTATGAACCCTATTCTATACAAAATCACTGTGAGGTCGTGATACTTCGCCAGTTGAACATCACTCCTGAAATAGCACCGCTGGGTCTACCTCTGTACTGGCCGCAGTTCAAACGTTACCTCTCCCTCTCCTGACGCAGCTGGTCCTCCAGCCACATCCGCAGGCGGTGGTAGTACAGCTGCTGGTCGCGCATGTGCATCACCTTGCGCCGCACCTGGTACACGTAGAGGATCTACTTTAATTTAGTATCAGTGTTCTGAACGATTCGTGTGTCTGTACATACTTTTTAATAGTGTTCGTGAACAGAAAGGTTGGTTACAAGGTTAGTAAGGTAAATATATTGCTGTAAATTTTGTTCATATGACAAGTTGTAAATTCTTCTTTTAGTGAAATTTATACTCAAGTAATACTCTTATTTAAACATATACAGACATATATATATATAATTTAACATAATATGCGAGGTGACAATTCTGTATGTGTATTAATTTATTGCGTATTTGTCAGGTCGGTCGGGAGATTTATACAAATGGTCGTCCCTGCAGCACGCCACCATTGTGGCCGAAGTCTGAGGACATACCCGGGTGCAAACTGTTGCGAATGCTGGCTAACCTGATTTATTTAAAGTAGACATGGACCGAGCTTTGCTCTGTTGTCATCTGTCATCGTAAGATCGTGTTCTTACAGAAGATATTTAGAATAACATCTTACGTCACAGAATCTTTAGGCTCCAGAAGATTTTGCATTGTTGTGAAAGGTTTTATCATTCATGGCAAATGCCACGAGATGGCGCTCTAAGCATTATTTAAAGATACATACAAAATTTCATCCAAATCTTTAGAGATAGCCGATTCCAAGATAGCCGGGCCAAATATACAAGAGTTACTCACTTTATGATGTGTACGTAATATCATATGATGAACTATCGTCTTGTATAACAAAAATCTCCCTTTTTATTACCTTTATACGCATACGCATAATGTTGCCATACTATAGGTGTGTGTACGTACCTCCTTGAATCTCTGGAGGTGGTACTCGGGGCAGAGCGCGCGGCAGGGCTGGTGCGGCGGCGCGGGCGGCGGCGAGCCCGGGGGAGGGGGAGCCGGTGCGCAGCCCCCCACTAGCTGCGTGCACACCTGCAGCGATACGCACTAATTACATTAGGAGTAGTAACTGGTACTTTTATTAGTAGTATCACTAATTTACTAATCCACAGACGAAGCACTATCTGACTTTTTAGAAGTATTGAGATGATGCGATCGAAGGATATTTCTTTCTTTCTCTCTCTCTCTCTCGTTCGTATGTCTTTACGTACGTATATACAAATGTATCAACCCTGCACATTTTGGTATAACCCAAATAAAATTCTCAAACGTCGTATCATCCACTTTGAAACCTTGTAAGAATCCAATAGGTAACGATTAGAAATTTTCGTTACAAGAAAGAGACAAAAGATATAACGTTTTATGTCCTGCGTACAACAACGGTCTATTGTCGTATGAAGCAACGTGTGATACAATACCGTGGAGAGCTTCTTCTGCCGCCGGTAGACCTGCAGCTGTCTGCGGTGCACCTCGGGCAGGCGGCGGTACATCGCCATCAGCTTCTTGTCCACCTCAGAGAGGCCGAGGTCCACCCGTTTCCTGAAACAAGTTACTATTATTGTTGCTTTGTAACATTCTACACTATGAGTTACTTTGCCTTACGTTACGATTATAATTTAAACATCTATGGACCGAGCATGTTTTTTCGGAAGATATTTAGAATTATTTTTTTATAGAAGATGGCAAACGAACAAGTGGTCCACCAGATATTAAGTGACCGCTACCCATAGCTGCAACAAGCTTATGAGTTGCAGATGCGTTGCCTACCTTTTCATAGACAGAGAAGGGTCTAAACAGAAAAATGATATTTCCTTTCACTAACCATACCCTCCTTCGTCAAATTCTCCTCCCCTTCACATCCTTTCTTTATTATAAAAGAATAGGAAGGGAAAAAGGACTAGTATTTAGGCCTCCGGCACCTCATTCATCAGACGAAACGCAGAAAGACTTCTACTTCACGCCTGTCTTCTATGAGGTCATGGTATTTCACCGGTCGAGCTGGCCCATTCGTGCTACAGATGTTGTTGTTGCTGACTCTACCACTGTTAAACTGTTAACATTGTGTCCAGCTGTGAGCTAATACAGGCTGTGGGCAGCGGCGGTGGTATACCATATTTTACTAAAATAAACCATGTAATTCCTGACAACCCCATTAGTGAAACATGGTATAAGAGACTATTTCCTACAAAAAGTTTTAGTATACAAGCAATGTAGATTTAATGTTATCAGAGTGCACGAAACACAAGCGCAAAGTCAAGATTATTTGCCGCGATTTCCTTTTTCCAATATTTACATTTTAGTTGGAATTGTATCCATAGAAAATTTACTTGTAGATAAGAACTCCCAAGTCCTTTTATTATCTTTTTAAATCTACTAAAGTTACAAATCTAAGTTAATGAATTAAAAAAAAAAAACGAAATTATTGTTACTTCGCAAACCAATATTTAACAAACCAAGACACTTAGAAAAAGAATACAATCGGAACTTTAAAATATTTTTGGGAACTATTAAATTTCTATATTATGTAGTACGCTATAAAAAAGATTTATAAAGATACGTATACAAGTATTAATATATAACATTAAAACAAATATTATATTATATTAAGGGAATAACGCAGAATTAATACAAGTCCATTAATTTGTTAAATTATTGCAAAACAACAATTTACACGCGAGCTCGGCGACAGTCGACTTTTCAAAACGGAAAGCTCGCAACCCAAATAAAGTGAACCATAAAACAGCAATAAGACAATCGACGATATTGACTACTATTTTCGGAATAGACCCCGCCGATCGTTCCGCCTTATTTTTTGCGCCGAGCACAATAAAAGTATTCAATAATTCATAAGGCTGCAAGCCGCGGCTCGGCGCAGTCGTCTCACGTGCGCCGATGTGGAGTCACTGATAATTCTACACGGCGAAAATAATGCTATTCCCACGATCGTAAAATCACGATGTTTTACATGGACACTAGGTTTTTGCGCGAGGCTTACATATTTGTTTTGAGCATCGTTTTTCATAATTTTTTTTGTGTTTTACTTTGTACATATTTATGTTAATTGTCACAACACAGTCCTTATAGTTTCTGTTATAAGAAAAATGATAAAAGAGAAATTAAACATTGATCACTCAGTAACCTTTGCCCCAGGATGTGAGAAGTTTTATTTTTTTATATCGTATTGTTTAATTTGAACCGATATTTTGTTATAAGAGGTAAGTACCTAATTCGTCAATATTTTTACGAATTAATTCAGTTCAATAAAGTCGACATTATTTTTGTAAAGAAATTTAAAGACGTACTTTCAGGAAAAAAAATATTGCTCATTTAACATCAACAAGGGCACTTTCCCAATCTTTTTGTATAAGAGCTTCTAATCAGTGTCACTAGAATAATAGTCAGGAAATGTTTAAGTGATAAGAATTGAAGAAAACAATTGAACCCATGTATATTTTTTAACACATTGTGTGTCCAATAAGGAAATATTTATATAAAAAAAACTACAGTTTCTTCTCCATCAATGTCAACTCATATAACAAACGATCATTATATCGAATAGGTACCATTGGCGCTTTGCCACGCACGTTACGAATTTATCGCCTGGACCTGTAGCCCCGGTGCTCTTTGGAGAAGTTATTATATTAATCTTACGGGACCTTAATTCAATTTTAATTCTCGACAGTACCGTACGGTGGCTTCGAGTAACGGCCGAGCCAGCATTAAGAGAATTATTGCACTTAAAGAATGATGGATGTGTGATCAGTGATATTTCATTACTCATTTTTAAAGTAAGATTTTTCTTGTACAACGGTGTTTCAACAGTAGTAGAGCCTGCAACAACAACATCTGTTGCGAATGGGCCGGCTCGACCGGTAAAATACCACAACCTCATAGATGACAGACGTGAAGTAGAAATATGCTTCTGCGTTTCGTCTGGGGCTATGGGTAGCTTTCACTTAATATCTGGTGGCCTGCTTGCTCGTTTGCAACCTTCTTCCATAAAAAAGCTAATGTTTTACTTAATACTTGATCGTAAACAGAAAGAGTAGGAAAAATATTAAAAGATTCGCCATAGTTTCACCACAAATATGTAGATATTTTCACGTCCCAAAAATAACAATCTGGTCTATTGTTCCATACATTGGGTCTTAACTTTAATGAAATAGAGAATCCATATTCCAACGAAATATTTTAAATTAGGTACCATATAAGAGTATAAATTCGACTCGTGTGCTTAGTTGGTCATATTCGACCCTCCTTCCATATATCAGTGGACATATTCGTAGCACTGTGTATTGCCAAACGTGTTTAGATGACACAATTAGACTTCTGATAGTTGCATGCAGGATATTCCTCATAAATCTTATTACTGTTAAGTTACATGAAACCTCGTATGCGCCAAATGAACGTATAAATAAATACTTACCCCAGTTTCCTAAATACCTATCTTCTGTCATCTTTTCTTAGTCCTACCCCTACCGGCATATCCCTCCACGTTCATATCTAAAACTCTCCTTGTCACATTCCATTCTTCACATAACATACCATACCATGCTATTCCTTCCTAATTTTCCTATTACTGCTGCCACTGATCAGAATTTTATCATCATAATTATTTTAAGTTTTAGGAAAACTTCACCTTTGTAACTACAAATAATAAAACCTACGTAACGAGACCCCTATGTGTCTTGAACTATTGATTATTCTTCATTAATCTATTTAATACAATATCCACTGAAGTAACTTTTATCAATTCTAATCGTTACCTTTCAAGTCAACTTTTCCCTAACATAACCATGTTATTCAGAGTCTAGTATACTTCTCGACGACCGCATCTCTACGGCACTCATTTAAACGGACGAATATCTCATCGATTCATCACGACAACAGACTAAGTAGGTGTGCGTAGTAATGTTAGCCTCGGGCTTAGCCGTCCGAGAGCCATCAGCGATGGAGATCTCCGAATCGTTATCTCTTCGCATTTAAACAGCTACGCTTAGATATTTATCTCGTTACAGTTTTAAGAATATATGTCATTTTTATATCTTATAATCTTAATTATGAATACCGTAGCAAAACAGTAAAGCTTTCACAAATAAAAGGTCAATATTCTAACGTAGAAATTGCCCATTTCATCAATTGAAAGCCAAAATAAAATACGGTAATGGTTAAAATGTTTAACACAACCTAATTGAATTAAACACTATTAAATTATTAAATAGTTTACTTTAGTTTTACACTCATTGCACTTATTATAGTTTGATCATTTTAAAATCCACTTAATCTGAGATTGTGGTCCGGCGGATTCACAGAAGAAGCAGTGTAATGTTCACAATATCGAGTTTCATTTTAACTTATATAAATAAAAATTAAATTGTCCCACTAATACAGAGCACTATGAACGACATATTAGTACATGATCTTATCATTGCAGTCCGTAATGAGCGTAATTTAAATATATGACATACCTTCGACAGAGCCGCTGAGAAACCGGCTTGGCACACGCCAGTCTTGCGCTGCCCGTGGCTTGCTGTAAACGTAAAAAATTATTAACATACGTATATTGTAATTTTTTCATATAAATTAATGCTTGCTTGCGAAATCAGATTATCTATTTCTAAAGAATTAGAGTCGTTCGGAGTATATTAATATTTTTATTAGTCACATTTTCCTGAGTTAATTCTTCTTGTTCAGCGTTCTCTTTCTTTTCGCTAGGCTCCTAAGGGTCGTAGCGTGATGTTAAATAGCCTAAAAACTTCTTCAATAATTGTTTTTGTCAGTCCAAAAATATTTAATCAAATACGATTGGTAGTTGACGGCGATTAGTGCGTTGGAACAAACAAAATCTCTAACATTATTATATTAAATATGAATTATTTGGAAAATGAATATCAGTTAATGAATAGGAGAAATTATTCATATGAGTTTTTTTAATGACCGTTCACCTCATTTTTTTTTCAATGTCACAGAATAATATAATATAATATTAAGTTTTGAACAAATTGTATCCGATTAACTGAATGTCTAATGTAATTTTTAAATAATTTTCCACCTAAACCACAAAAAACCGTGTCTATAGTCAAGTCTCCGGGAAAGTAAGACATTTAGTCCATACTGTCCACACTGTCTTATTTTGTTTTAGTAAGTAATTCTTATAAAGTAAGATAGTTTTTTTTTATTTGTTCCTACATTGTTGTTGCAAGAGACAATTGCCTTTCTTTGAATAGGGCAAATAAAATTATACAGGTAAGGTAATCAATTTAAGGTGTAACGAGAAAGAAGTTAACATATCGTTAATAATATAAAAAAAAAACAACACAAAGAAGTGTGGATAACCGGGAGTTCACACTGCCGAAAAAATTCACCTAAAACGTGTTGTCATCTCTGTTTTTTCTATAGAGAAGGAGAGAGATAACAGCATATTTTCTGCGATGTTTTTTAGCAGTGTAAACTCACAGTAAGGATGTGTTGACAAATGCAGTGCGGTGCGACGTGCGTCACGTCGCAATGGATTGCTCCATGAACGTCATTCGCAGCGGGCACGTACTACGTGTACGTACGCTGCTTACGTACAACAATGACTTATTGTGACGTATTTGGAGTGCTGAATGAACTGAATACACTTTTAAACTTTACGTTAAAATTATTCACGGAAAACTAACAAGCAGGTCATCGTAAACAATTATTTTAAAGTCAGGATGTTATAAGATTGTTTTTTTTTTAAACAACACGTGTGAATTTGTCGTAGAGCGAAAATACGTCACATCAATTTTTATACGATGTTATATCTTAAATAATAAAACTTTTAAAATAGAAAAGAAAATGTCACAAGCGACTTTTTAAACCAATTAGAACATTATGTGATTGGAATCTCCTTGCACTCCGCACCACCTTTTAGGTCCAAGTGAACCAAAATGGGCGATACAAAGTTAAATTTAAAAATACAGTCGGAGTTCTTATGTCTATTTCTATAATTTTATGACAAAGAAACGACATCATTATATATATATGTTATTCTAACTCAGTTTGTTCGTATTGTATATTTCTAATATTTTGAATAGACAACCTTTAAGGAACTATACACTAGTGAAATTACAACCTATAAATGCATTATTATAATATTTGTATGTTATAAAAATATTACTAGATTTTCGAATTATTTACTAATATTTCTTTAACCATCCCAACTAAGCTTTAGCTTATGCTAGGTTATGGTTCACAACAATAGTCGAATGGCGGATTCGAACCCACGACCTCATTTTCGGTAGTCCGCACCCTTAATCATTAGGCTATTGGCGCTTAAATTATTATAAAACGTTAACTGAATTATTCTAATAAAAAATTATACACATAAAGCACAATGTACAAATTAAAAAATTAAACATCAATTCACATACGTTTAAAAAAATAAAACATCAATTAACAATGGGAAATGAAAAATATAATGTAAATATAATTTATGGAGCTGGAGACTTTTTAACTGACCGACGTAAAGGGAGATAATTAACAATTTAAAGTTTCCATATACTAAATGTGACAGGGGTTTAACCAAATTCTCAAAACCGATATCTAATTTTAACAAGCTTTAATTATTAAAAAAAAAACTTGTAGGTGTTGACCGGCTGAAATAAGAATACCGGAACATTAGATTGCAAGATATACGTATATTAAACACGCGTAGTACATCTTGGTACTAGTAAAAGAAATCACTTCAGTGAATAATTTTTGCATAATACGGCAGTTCTACAATTGATCAAAAAAATGAGTAATAAAATTTTTCTATCTCCAGCAGCATATATAATATGTTACGATGACAGCAATGTAGTGTTGGGCTACGCTGTACAAGTGAGTGACATCACACATTCACAACATAGTCGCCGTGTACTCACCCTCGTCCTGCGAGCGGTACCCTAAACAGATTACATAACTAAATATACATACATATACATTTCATTATACTTATGTTTACATCTTATTCAACACATTGAACAAAAAATAAAACGAAACACCACAATATATTAAAAACATTAAGGCAATGTAACGAACATACGTAAAAAGTTAATAAATGTATAATGTATTTTTAGATTATGTTTACTAAAAATTACTAGATTAATAATAATATTCAAAGAAAAAAACGTAGTGTAGAAATCGAAGACGTGACTAAAATAATATATAATATATATAGTCAATATGTGTAAATTTGGTTATTCAAATAAACTGCTCTGAAAACATCATAAGCAACATTTTATAAGTGCTTACGAATAATATTCTTTAATAACAAATCATGAAACTTTACCTACTTTCGTCAAATTTCAAAGCATACACTAAATATCAAGATCATCATGGCGGCGTATAGTGGCGGCAGTAAAAGCGCGCAAAAATTCCAAACTCACGTCCGCCGGTAATAGCAAATGGAGGAGTAAAATTTGGTTGACGCATGAAGTCGAACATTTTGATTTATAATTTACTTGCTACAAAGAATACGAGACTATGTTTTCTATACAGGTAAAAACATAACAGTACAAATTCTCTAATTAAATCAACCGTTTCATTATTCATCATAATAGAAATTCTTTGAATCGCCACAAAATGATAAACTACTGGTAGAGTAAAATAT
>DWTW01002270.1:0-11267 GCA_018246275.1 Papilio slateri
GTCCCAAACCTGTCGGTACCAACACCAAAGTAAGATAACGTGAATTAAGCCGTTTATTTTATAAATAGGTAATAATGTCTCACGAAAGTTCCAATAATTTTAATATACTACTTTTATTAAAGATACTACCGCTCAAACTTGTTTCATTTTTGTACAAAAAAATTAAACATGTTGTCGCTCAAATCTTTACTATATCGAAACATAGTAAATTTGAGCTGCCGTTTACTACAATGTCTGGGCAGCACTATCTTTAATTTAAATACTGACTTAATTTGACTTCAAATCAAGAAACAACTGTGTTAAATCGACTCCATTTATCATAAAACAATCAACCCATGTTCCAGTTTGCAGTAACAAATGCAATAACTTATTCAACGAGCATCGTTAGAGTGTTCAGACAAAACAACACGCGAAACGAAAGTGATAACGCAACGAGTTTGACGTTCGATTAATCATGGTAGTGTTCATTCGCATCGCTCGTTGCAAAAGTGGTCTAACCGATGCCTCATTTAAATGCGTACCCTGTTAAAGACAAGTGAGGCCGCGTGTAGAGCCTGTACTTTAATTATTTAAGATTGCTCCCTGTCACAGGCGTAATGTCTGCCCCGTTTGATATAATAATTCTACGCTAGGGTTTATACGCCTACGCGATTGTTATGGCTATTGTATCGAACTCGCGTTTCGATTTGTAGATAGTATTCTCAGTACTTTCGGACCGATCAAACGTTCAGCCCTAAAGAAGCCCGAATATAGATTGCTATTAGTAGACTCGGCAAACGTTTTTTGCCATATTTGTTTATCTTTATTGTATATCATGATAATATGCCTAATATGCCGATAATGAAAATATGTCAAAAAATATTTCTTCGATTCGATAGCAACGCCATCTACCTGTGACAAATCGCTAATTTAAACCATTCTAAGATATGTGTCACCTACTCAAAAACACACCAAAAAATCGTAACCAAGACGTTTGTCTAGAGAGATAGTTAATGATTTTTTTTCCAAATGCCATAACTAAATGTTGTAATTTACGACATACTAGCGGCCCTCCCCGGCTTCGCACGGGTATTTAACAAAAATGAAGCCGGGGCAGACCCCTAGTTTTAACATAAAAAAGTAGTTATTGTGACATTACTGTGATAGTTAGACACATGGTATCACGGACTTTTTTGTAGATAATGATGTCCTCTATAAAATTGTAGTGCATCACTTTGCTCTATTGTCAAAATTTTCCGCAGCGTACGCGATATAACGATTTTTTTGGTATTTTTTTCACACGTTGGGTTTCATTATAACTTTATCGAAGTTTTCATACGGATCCGTAACTTTTTGTAAATATTCAATCGCCTATGTTCATTAGGGGGCAATAATGTAGGATTCTAATGGTGAAAGAATTTTGCAAATCGGCCCAGTTGTTTCAGAGCCTATTCAATGCAAACAAACTATCAAATCTTTCCTCTTTATAATATTAGTGACGTGTAAATTGATTTATTCCAATTTATCTTTAAGAAGGCAATACTATTATTGGACGAATTAAAAGTGTATTGAGCCAACGGTCGTCGCTTCGACGCCGTGGGTGGCGCGCCCGCACGTGTTATACGCCCGGCTACATTTGTGAGATCACATTAAAGGCAAATCTGCATTGCGCTTTATATTATATAACTGTTTACTGGACCAAATACTAATAAAACCGTAAAGGTTGGCTTGGATTAGGAAGAGGTACAGTGAAGGGTATTGTGTCGCGGCAAGGTTTTAGAAAAAAATTCAAACTTACCTTTACTTGTGGTCCCGGCATGGTATAGATTCATAATGGACCCGGTAGGTGGCGCTGCCATCGAGTTCCAGGAAGATTTTTTTAATTTTAATGACCAGTACCGAAACAAATAATGAAAAATGTTAGCTAAATCCTGTAATAACAGGCAAAACAACGTCTGTCGGGTCTTCTACTTTTTATATAAATGTTTTTTTTTCTGTATAAAGAATAGCTAGTGAATAATACCGTTTAAAGTATTTTTAAACGCGGAGGTCTATTTCTTGCCCGCCCACTAAGTAAAATAGCTGTTCCGTAGATGTAGATTTGAATAATTTACATTACTGTTCGTAATAATATTTCTCGAAAGGCTAAACTTTCAGATTACTGGGCAGGTATAGAATGACTGTCATTTGGGAAACTGGTACGTTTTCATGGATTCATTGCTATGGATAGTGTTTTTCTAAATGTACCGCTGGAATAATAAATTCTACTTAATATTTTTTTATTATCGCTTCAATTAAAGGTTCATACAACTTTTAAATATATGACATTAAAGGTACACTTGCATAGCAATTCCTATATTTAACCCAATTGGATTAAAAGAGATGTGAGCTTGTTTTTTTAAAAATTAGTTTCCAATCAAATCGCCTGTGAAACCTTTTTGTCTTTTCCTTTTATTTTTAAAAGGAAATAACTTAAGCCCATCAATTTTTATTATCATACTATGTTAAATAAAAATCCTAAATCAATAGCCGGGTTTAATAGTACATACAATATCACTACAATTTTATCCACCGGCGAGGTCTGATGCATGAGGCTAATAGATTAGCTTTCCTTCCCCCGACACCGACCACCGTAATTGACGGCCAGGGCTTCCGATGAAGATTAATTTTCCAGTGCAATGTCACTTTTATTGCGCCAGGCTATGAACATATAAGCGGTGAAACGGCGATCACTCGTTAAAAGATCCGTAACTTACTCGAACACAATTTAGTTGTGATGTATTCGATCTCAGTTTGTAATATCCTACCGCTAGTCAGTGACAAAGTAATTTATTTTAATGGGAAACGTTTACGTTAACGAAAATTAAAGATCATTAAAAATGGGAAGCATTGTATGGACATGTTATGAAAAGAGAAGAAGCATGTTACAAGGAGAGTTTTAGATATGTATCTGCAGGAATATGTTTTGTGGAGATCGATCTAAGGAATTATATGATTCGGATTTAAAAATTAATATGAAGCGAGAGATTTTAATTAAGCACTATTCGGATAATACTAACTTATACTTTTCCTAACTTCAAAATTCCACACACCTATTAATCCTTACCCGCTACCGCTCTTCAATACGCTCGCTCGTTTACTAGTGTTTGTTGTATGAGAATAATGCACTTCATCCATACGATGACATGTCATTACCATCGACTACTCTCGGTACACCAAATTACATTATCTATTTTAGGAAAAAAAAATTGAAGACCCTGCAAAATGCAGCAACCGGATTATCGATATTAAATTAATAAATTTATTAAAATCAACAGCCTAATCATTTAATAATTGATAATTTTTGTAATTATAATGTTGAGAACGATAATAGTTCACTAAACAGCACTTTTGTTTACAATTATAAGTTTACAAAAGGGAAATATATATTTTTCTATTGTATATATTTATACATTTACGAAATTTGAAGAAATAAATTCTACCCACACCACATCCCAAGGAGCCGTGTCAACCGCCTTGTGGTAGGGATTATGGTAATCTGATGTTGTTAATATACGATTATTGTTTGGGCTGGCAATACTTCCACTTGAACAATTGGATATTTATTACACAACAAGAACCTTAGAACTCTTCTTTCCACTTACGTCAGGCATAAAACAGCTTATTATCAATTATAATTTTTAGAGGATATCTTAATTTTATATCGACCAGATTGATGACATACAAAAGAAAGACTGTAAGAGTACTAACGATCGTGAATGCATAGATGAGTAAGTGTTAAAAGCAAGAGAGGTGTGGTCATGGCGAATGGAAATCTGTAATCTCTACCTATCCCCCTCGGTTTTGGTCATCAGTATTTATTTCTATATATATTCCATTATAGGTTTGATTCCTGTGTTGTTCAACAGACGTTTTACTTCTAAACTAGTGTTCAAACCTTATCAACTGTCTCAGGACGGTTCTTCGCCTTGCTATTTTGACTCTCTTGCCTAAATACATAAACTGTTCTGTAGAACCGTGGATAGCCACTTAAGACTTTGCGGTATTTATATATGTACTCCAGATCTTTAAAAAAAACATAACCATAAAGTTCATCCTTTGACCCCAACAAGTAAGATGAAATCTCTTCTAATAAATACACTGATTACACTAACGACACGATTCAAACACAAAAAAACTCGAGTAACAATAAAGCTGGGAATAAATAAGACGAGATCTAGTTTGTGTGGCGTGGCGCGTGGGCGCGGCGACGTGGGTCGCCCCAGCTATAGATAATGCATTGAATAATAACGGTAGTGACGGTTAATATAACGAATTACTTTTGAAATAGCCCTGCTAAATAACAGGTATGTGAAATCCTTAAACAATTTTAACTTTCATGGCACATCTTAATCGATTTTGCAACCCGATTAATGCGACCATTACACTACCCGATAGTCAGTGCCCGGCAGACCAGGTAGACGTGGCCCCTTGCAAGTGCATCGTTTATTACACTACCCTGATTATCGCACTCTGGCTCAGAAGGGATGTTTTTCGACATGATGTATCACATGATCACATGGAAATCTACCCGAGTGCAACCCATCCACTAATTCATACAAATTAATATAGTGACGGATCCAGGATTGTCATTTGTAGGGGGAGGCTTGACGTCATTAGAGGGGTACTTAAACGTTACATTTTAGCAGAGAATAAAGTAATAAGCACACAACCGAATTTGATTCGCAAAAGTCCGAATTTGAAGTTAAAAATCTATATGTATATTTGCGTTGAAGTTTTTTACTTGAGAATATAATCAATTTGTATTGTACAGTACACAATTTGGACAGTAATTTACCAGCATTTTTATTTCGCAATCCAAAATATTATTAATAAAAATATTAATCTGAATGCATATCAGAACGATCAGTGTATCTAATACCATTACCATATAAAGGCATGTCGTAGGAGTTTTCTAACGCGATGTGTCCGAAAGGTCAAGCAAATGTCAAATACAGAGGCACGCTCAAGGCCTCGGAGCCTAACTGTCCTGGGGCTGATATAATTTAAAAATTGTGACACATATTTCTGGACCCGCAATACATTCGGATGCCAGTAAAATATACGCAAATCAAATAATCATAGTTATATAGTGAAACAGGATTTTCCTAAAACCCTTCGGGATTATCTTAATAATTTCCTTAGCCTACGTCTCCTTATAAATCGGAACGTATAAATGTTTGCGAAGATAACCCCAAGACCGTATTTTCTCAACGCGTCTTTGGCGGTTCTTAAAGTTACAACCATCTAAGCACAAAAATAAGACTTGTATACAAAATTCATTTTAATTTAATAGAGAACGGATCGCAAATTTTTTACCTAATTTGTGGCTTTTTATTAGATCGTGACATAAAAATGTCTGAGAACAATTCTAGACTATCATCGAAACTTGTTTTGTCTAGTCTAAATTCACATTCCTAGACATGACTCTCGGGAATATTGGTAATCTCACCTCTAAAATTAGAAAGATTTTTTAACTGTAACATTTAAATATGACTTTTTAATCCTCGGCGTCGTAACTATCTCGTACCCTCGCATCAGATGTAGATCATTTCCACATCACACCGTCACGACGGATGCAAAAAACAATCACATAATTGAAGAGTCCTCGAGCGAAACAAATCTCTTACGAAATCGTCACCCACGTTGTCGTGATATAGCCATTTGGTGTTGCTGAAATTGAGCTCCTATTAGTTATTACAATGCCAAAATAGTGCTTCGTTATATTGATAGAATCAAGGTTCAATCTTAAACCTAAACGATATAGGAAGATGTGTTCCTAAAGAGAACATACAACGATAAAGGAAGTAGTTAGAGACCTAAAGAGAAGCTTTATAGAAATAGGCTTACTCGCCAGGCGTAACGGAGAAGTATAAGAACTATCACTCCGGTAATCTATGAAGTCGTGTCTTGATGGCGGTACTTGATATGTAGCCCTACCAATGTTAATAAAATGTTAAACCTAATCTAATACGAAAAAAAAGTCTATGGCTGCACGACTAACATTAGAAGTTGGAGTCCGGATAAGCATAATGTACCGAAAAAAATATTTAAGTAAAAACAAATCAGTTGTTAAATCTTAGATTAGGCAGGTATATGGCAAGCTTAACCCCTGTCATTTTCCACAAATCTAATAAGTTCTATAAAGAACTACGATAGTGAACGAAGATAGTGATTGGTTTGGTTGGGCTTTTTAACCCCGATGGGAAAAAACGTGAACTTATTTTCATTTCAAATAGAAATAATAGTTACAATTTTCTTGCCAAGAACTTATAGTCTCATATGAAATGCACAGGAAGAAAAATGTTGTTATATTATACAGTCGCAATACTGCTATCTTATATTTAAATAAGTCAATTTATTGTTTCCTTTAGATTTTATTAAACACCATATAACGTGAATAAAAGTATAACAAACGTTAACACTTAGTGACAACATCACCGATATCAAAACGATATTGCATTGGAAAAAAAATTAACATCCGTATGTTTTAATTTTTTTTTATTTCTTTCGTAGGATGTCCTTTTTAATATTGTTGATTTGTTAATATTATACAAATGTCTAATAAAAAAACCTGATCCTGTCTCCAGCGACCAGGAGGGCTTCTGTAAAGGCACTGTGAGTTATGCGTTATCAAATCGCTCATTTATTGGGCTGGATGATGTTTCCAACGAGTATATAGAATAAGAAATTACTCGCAATGTGATTAAATGCAATGTTCAATGTCTACGGCATGCGGCCTTATCACCCTGAATCAAAAAGGTTTAGAATCGATAGATTTGAAAACAACAATCGTACGTAAATCAATACGTCATGTATTACGACACAGGAGAGATACTGGCAGTTCTACAGGAATGGAAATTAGCGCTGAATTTTATTATAACACGTAATAGATGAATGCCGGTCAGCGATACGTAGATACGGGAAGCGCCTTAGACACCTAAGTAGAATAACAGTCCTCGCGACATTTGACTATCTCGGCCACAAAATTGTCTTTGATCACACTGGTATTACTAAAGACTTAAGTACAACCAATTATTCCCAAGGCGGCTTGGCATCAGACAGGTGGCCGACCGTAAAAACTGTAGCCAAAACTTATACAAAATGCACTATGTCTTACTAGGTCTTACTGTGCCGACCCCACAGGAGTGGGAAAAGGGCAGGGAGATGATAATGATGCTTTAATTTGGATGAAAGTTATAAAATAAATGTTTATTAAATTATTTAACATCAATGAAGACTGCTTTTCACCTAATTTGTTATTTGTTAGATCCAAGATCTGTTTTGATTCTGATTTCACTGATTTCACACAATAACAAATTTAAATAACTCTCTCCACAATCAAAACAAACTTACGAATTATATTAAAATTGTATTATAAAATTAAATAACCCATGAAATAATCTACGATCGCTCCAAAAACTGTAACAATACGAATCCACGTCGAACGAAAAAAAAGACGAGATAATTCAAATAAATCGAACGCAACAAATTACAAAAAGCAATCAAAGTGACTTGTGCGATCGGAGACGTAACGATGAGCCGCAGGCGGTTAAAAAATAAAAAAGTATTCGATATCTGGATATGATGCTGTGGCAGTAGATATGAAAGGGGGGCTATTCAGAAAGCGGCAGCTCGGCGCGGTCTGTAGATAATCTATTTGGTGTAACCTCACGACCTCCCGCTTGCCGATCGATATAACAATATAATTAAAGAGAGATCTCGCTCCGAGATGTCTCGATGCCGCCCTACTCGGAGATCCGTTTACCGGCCGGATGTCGACCGCTCGCTCTAAAAGGAAACGCTCATGATTGTTGTGCTCCCAGCAAGTAATAGGTGTCATTATTTACAAGAGTCGTTTGTGTGTTTTTATATTGGACGCCTTGGCTCTCTCTCTGTGGTAAGAGCCGACCGTACGATCGACTTAAAGCCAATAACGTAACGGTTTTGTGCAGGAATTTCGCTTCGATAGTCAATAGTGAAGTAACATTTAATACAGTAAGGTTGAAACAATTTGTCTTGCTACAACTTATGTGAACAACTGACATTACAAGAGATTAGACTTGAGGTAAAATTAAATAGTGTACACGAATGAAGTTTAAAAAAACACCTGTTTATGTTTATTTGAAATTAAAGAACTAAGTTTTAGGACGTAATTGTTAACTTTCAGTAAGTGCAGGGGCACTGTAAGGTAGAGAAAGGTAGATGACTCTTTATTTTTTCTAATTAAGTTCAAAAATTAACCACTATTTAGGGGTAGGTTGCCGTTAGCCATAAACAATGCTTTCTCTCGATTTGTCACTTTCTCCCTCTATCGGTTTAGCTGCAAAAGTTGTTAACAACAATACAGTAATACCTATCTACCTGATTTTAAGGAATTATTTGTTAGCAAGACAAATTATGGAATATATTGCTGTTTTTGCAACTATTTAACAAACAATATTGACGAGTGAATTAATTTAAATTTTAATTCCTATTGTTAAAATAGTGTTTCCCTACTACTTTTCTCTTATTCGAGATCCATTTGAAATTGGAAATTTTATAATTATCAGCGCTCTAGAATCGAGTTGACCAGCGGCTACACCTCATTTAGCGTCGTGGACACCACAATGCGTCCAGTGGCGATACAATCTGAGCTCTGTGGGTGTACCCGCTAGATTTACCGACGGTTTAACCCGTATAAGGTGATCGGTAATATTTCTTACCGTTTCTTATTTATTTGCTTCCTTGTTACAGATACGTCATAAATTTAAAATTTATTGAAGCTCTTCGTTAATTAGTACGAATATGTTGTTTACCATTTCCGTAATAACGTAACATAAGACTTACGTTTATACTTCAAAGAGAGAGAACAAGCTGATTCATCGTTTAAAAGCAAAAAAAAAAAATACCACATTAGATGCTTTATTGATGCTTACAGAACACCACTCAAGTATTTGCTCCAGCTTAAAAATTGTAAATCAAATGCATCGAGCAAGTACATACTTGCTGGATATCGATACATGATGAATTCGTTTAATTAGTTTAGTGTAGTTTTAATCTCTAAACGTTAATGTAGATAACTTTATCATCCCATCTATTTAAAGCCTTACTTATTTGCTATGCTTATCGTGATTGAATTGAAACAGAGAAAACATTCTATTTTATTCGTCAATGGTTTCAAAACGATCGACACGTGGGGCGTCACGATGTTGCAGAATTCCAGTCTAGAATCCCTGAAAAGAGACGTTCCTGAAAGTAAGTACATACTTGCTCGATGCATCCGATTTACAATTTTTAAGGTAGTACTTTTTAAGTAGGTAGTTTGTAAGGTAGTAATATAGCAAGTTACTCTATCTGAGTAAACATTATTTCCATTTACATATATAAGTATATATTTATAGAGGCTAAGCTGGCTTACCTTTTCAAAAAAAAAAATTATTCGTTATTGTCCACTTTGTCATCATTATAGTTTAGGATTTTATTATTTTTTCCTAATATCATTTACGAATTCAGGCAATGGTATGTCTTATATTTATCGTGCTATTTCACTATACATCATATAATTCTTTTTACTATGTAATATCGAAGGTTGATGAAAGCAAACATTTCTTTGTATGCCTATAAGCAGACACTAATTTTTCAAATAGTCTTGGACGATGTACTGCTTCGGTTTTCAATCGATTGATTTCGAAGTGACATAGTACTTAACAATGGTCGTGTCATGGATACTATGAGAGCTGGTAGAACAAGAGTAGCAATCTGAATGAAGCACTTCATGCATATGCAGCGGGCGTGCAAACAGAACTACGAACAAACGAACGAATGCTTGAGATATGTTGTAGTAGTACCACGATGAGATACCGCTAGGGTGACCACTGAGAAACAAATTTTAAGGTTAAATTTTCATAGAAGAAGGAAATTTATGGTACCACTATACCCACGTACCCACACACACACCCAATCAGAGAAGCAAGACAGTTAAAACAAGTCGTTATTTATTAAATAGAACGGGGACATAAAATTAAAATGAAGATATGGATTATACGTCTGTTTTTAGGGATTCTAGACTGGAATTCTGCAATATCGTGACGCTCCACGTGTCGATCGGAACACACATGGAGCGGTTACTAATCCTGGGATGTTTTGAAACCATTGAAGAATAAAATAGAATATTTACTAAGATTTAATTCAATCTCGAAAGGCATAGCAAATATATAGGGCTTTTGAAATAGATGGGGAGATAAAGTTATCTAAATGAACTTTTAGATATTAAAATTACATTAAAACTTGCTGTGATCTAAACACCTCATGGAAGTTTTATGAACAATTATTTGTTTTGATATTTTGGTTGTCATTTTAATTCAATTAACTTTCATACATAAGTTGGGAAACGTATAATAAGATAGAGCTCGACTTCACTTACATTTCGACCAAAACATACACTACTCTAGAGTCGTAAATTGGTGCCAAAAACTGTCATATGGCAAACTCGATTTCTCTCATTTTTATCATTGAAAAACAGCATTAAAAGCTTATTGTAAACTTAGAATGAACTACAAATAAAATTAAAGTCGTAAAACACTAATGTGCACTTTATTATTTTATGACACAAGCTAAGCTTTCTCTGTCCTTCCCTTTTCCCATTACTTGAGGTCGAGTCTACTCACTTTTCTACGCAATTATAATCTGTTTTGGGTTGTCGGGTCAGGCTATTGGGCTTTCTGGAGGTCTCTTTTTATATTTGATCACCAAGTTGAAGGGGGAATGATTCTCTACTTTGTTCTAGCAGGTTCAAAGCCACTTGCACCACATAATTTTCATAACGCCTTTTTATATGTTCATACCATCTGAGTTGGTTTTCGGTCATTCTGTCATTGATTGGTGCTTAAAGTCTACCTCTAGCTACCTCGTATTCATACATTAGGTGCTCTGTCACACCTCCCGCCCACCTCTTTCATTTCATTTTCATTTCATTGGTATGCATCTTCTGCTCATGTGCTTTCTTGACTGTTCAGCGATCAGTGGCGTAGAGTAGCACTGGGCGGATCGCTGTCTTGTATACTTTCCCCTTTGTTTAGTTGTGTTTGTTTAGTTTTTAGTTTCTAGTATTCTTTCGAGTATTCTGGTTCTACCTTTTTCTAGAGTATCTACGTTTTCTCATTTGTATAAAATATCACGACTTTGTCTGCGTTTTTTTTTTTTTATATGAGAAGGGGGCAAACGAGCAGCGGGAACGCCAAAGCGATTATCGCCGCCCATGGACATCT
>DWTW01002271.1:0-11261 GCA_018246275.1 Papilio slateri
TAATTTCTGCTTATTATATGTAATTACATACATAAAAAGTAGTAAATAAGGTAAATATAAGTGAATTCTAGTTAATTTTTATCCGCATTTTTCTATCCGCACTTTCCGAAGCGATTATGGCTAGCCACAACCCGGTTAACCGCAATTGTAACCGAACCTCGCGGCTAGACGCTTAGTGCGTATGCAGGCCACGTACGCACTAAACTGATAGCCGCAAGGTTAAGGTCAAGTTAAGGTTAAGTACCATTTAAACCGACAATGCACTTACCAGTAATTACCGGAGGTAGAAGTTGTATCTTTTGCCACATAATCAGCACAATGTACGCATGATAAATTATTTTAAATAATGTTAATACCTAATAGAATAGAAATCCGTTGGGCATAGCTATAAATTATTCAAATACGTCAAGTGTGGGCGACGGGTAAGCCGTTGAAGTTGCTATTAATACAAAAAAAACGTCCTTGAAACGAGCGTCGACATCAGATTTCATTAGTGAGATCAGATGGCATTCGCATTTGATAAGCATTATTTTTTTCTTCTAGACATTTTATTTTAATAACCGGATTTTGAAACTTAACGTCTTAAAAGTTAATAAAGTGCTTCTTTAGCAACAGCAACGGCTCTACTATTAAATAATATTTAAATATGTTGATTCACAATGTCCAATTGATGCCTACTTAAAAAATGAGAATGAATAAAAGAGACGAGTAACGACAGCCCGTGACCATGGCGCTTGCAACTGCGTTGAAATATCGGGAGCTCTAAAGGCCCAATCGTGGTAAGAATCCCGTTTCTTATGAACTTTATGTTAGTTAAAACCACGAAAGTTTAAAAATATATATTCAACTAACATGGTAAATACGTTACATTTATGTGTTTTCAGTTCTGAAGTATTGAAAGTCTTAGGCAAGTAACTAAGGACTCCTAGGCCATTCGCAAGCTCGTATCCAACACCAACTATCAGATTATACGTCGTCAGATTATTATATTATTCGTAAGATAGCAAGAAATTGAACATGAACTATCAGATTCGACAAAACCCTTGGTTGCTGAGTTTACTTTTATTTTTATTTACTTAAATTAAACTATATAAAATAAATCTTGAAATACGAAACTAAACTCCTCGATGAGCTTTAATGCACCGGTTACGTTATAACACTTCCGGCCACCTTCATAAATAACGAACATTTAATAGCATACGAGTACCGTTATCGGATTCAAGCATCATGATTATTGATTTCAGATAACGAGTCGGCTATAAACCTATTTGACCTTCACAAATCTCCATTGCATATAAATCTTAACAATTAGTATTCAAGAATGATCTCTCGTTATTATATTTATTGTTATAGGTCCCGGCTAGAACTTATCCCCTTTTACGTTCGCTATTACACAATTAGATTAGAGAAAAAAATACGCTTTTCTACGTAACTAAGGGGCCTAATTAAGGGTTTTGTTTGCAAATTATGTTCTAATCATAATCAAAATATTTTTGGCATATGTCCAAGACTGAAATGACCTAACCTAACCCAGGTGTGAACGGCTAGGCTTACCTAATAACTCTATATTATTCTCTCAAATCCACTTGCATTACTTACTAAAACGCCAAATAAACGGGCGCCCGCTTAATCGCAATTTCTCGGTCAATCAGATACGGTTTGATTAATCTATAATAGCACTTCCAAAATAATGTCTTTATTAGTTATATCTACTGCATTTTCAAAGTTCGCATAATAAATGTAAAAATAAAAAATGAGATATATATGATTTACATAATTAATTGACTTATATTTTATTACTATTGCAGGTGTATGTGTGAAAGTGAAGAGAGAGAGGTGTGCCAGGATCGCGCAAAATGCAAATCCGTGGTCTCTGTCTGGGTAACGGGCGTGAAAGTTTATTTGTTTATTTATCTATTGTATTTACATTCGAAATCAGTACGAGTAAGCCAAAGTGGCAAGAGAAGTATGCCTATCAGATTTAATAGGTGCTGCTGCCAACAGCTAGATGCTCTTCTCCTTCAGATCTAAAATGCATTATTACGTTGTCAGTTATTCATGTGTACGAATACAGTCACTAACTGAACGATAAACTACAAAGTTAAATAATTTTAGTGCGCCCACCAGTGAACGCGTGATTGGCCTTGATAAATAGGTTCAACGTACGTACTGTACGTTTCCATTTATTGCCATTTTTTTTACTATTTCGGTTTTCATACAAACAATCGTCAAGTTACATTTCGCACGTACGTAATGTAATATTGAGATTTTTAAGCTTGGCAATTTACTTGACTCGATATGTTTATCGTAAAAAAAACAATGGTGGTATTTCTTAAATTCATATATTTTAAAATATTACTAACTTGCCCAATAAGACGATGATGAGCTCGTCATTTGTCATGCTGAATCAAAGGTCAGGTAAAAACTGAGACCATTCATCTATCCATCAATCCTTAGAAGTTATCTGTTGAACATTTTGCCCTACCCCGATCGAGTTAACTTAATTATAGCTAGTGGAACTAAAACATTTCCCGTGGTAGATCTTATAATTACACAATTTGGGGGCTCGGTAAAAAGCACTTGGCATTTCTTTCATAATTGTTAGCCAGTTGCAGATCCAGAATTGATTTTGGAGTAGGGGAGGGGGGCTTGACCCTCCCAAGTGTAGATTATACCAAGGATCAAGGAAAATTCTGTGAATTCTGATGATTTGAGAAGTTCTTGAGTCTCTTAGCCACCCTTCCCCCTTGGAATAATCGTCGTCTTCTAAATAACAAATCTTAAAATTTCTCTTCTCGTATAGCTCTTTATTAATATTTACGCCGAAATATTAATAGAAGTAGACCGCGATTCGGTTCATCGACTAATGAATAGTCAACGACGTTTAACAATCAAGTACCTGGTCGACTGAGCTCAGTTGTTTTGTTGTCTTTTGTAAGATCGTAATTTCCCAAAAAAAAACATTCAGTAAAACAAAATAAATACATATTCAAGAATTCCTTATTTAATATTATATGATAACTGGCAATTGAGGTTTTTTAGCGGATAACCCGAGTGTTTTCATTCTTAAGCATTCGTGATAACAAAACCACAAAGTTGACGTGTTATTACCCCCTCAGGTCAGCACTTTGTTGTTTAGCGAACCCGCACTGAAGCTAAAAGCATCTTTAAAAGTACATAATAATAGCATACACTTGCTCCAATAAATGCGATATTTAGTTATTTCCCCGCGGGATTCTGTGAAGACACGTCACTTCTCAGGTTGAACAAAGCCATAAATACATTTACCCTACAGTCCATCCATCTCATTGTACAGAGTATTTGTACAGAGAGTGAGAAGTCCACAGGCTCAATCCCCTCTATCTCATTCAACCTCACGTTTTCTACAGAGAGTGAAATGTCCGTAGGCCCAATCTCCTCTATCTCATTCAATCATCTCTCTCATTCCAGTTTGCCTACAATTCCTTCTACTCTGCGACATATAGGATAACAAAACAGCTGCAACTCTTTTTTGTTATTTTCTTCCTTTTTACAAATAAATTTTAATTACAACATAGTTCAGTATATAAAACTAAGATACTACAGGTGATTAGTCATTGACTACCAGGGCATCAGAGATAAATAAAACTAAACAGTATTTGCGCCTCTATAAGGCTTCTCCGCAGCATTCCAACCAGATTAAGATGCAGAGGAATAATGGATACCTTCCACATATCGACCGCAGTATAACGCTACAACTGTAAGCATTGTTCGTTTATAAACTATTAACAGTAGACAAATCTACGCCACTAATTGAAAGTTACCGTTGAAAAGGCACTAAGTAGATGACTTCAAGAATTAACACGTTGTTCCAGACAGACAATCATACAGTCGATTATCATCAATAATCACATTATCATAGTACCTACGACAATCTAGGGAAGTATAGCAACCTAAGCTCACCTCACTCGTCGATATCGGTCCAGCAGTTTACGCTACTGGTCACAATGGAACGGACGGACATACGTAAGCGCGAAAAACATTGCCCCCCTTCTGGGTCACTCGGACAATAAGTTGAAGAGTCTGAGTATGGTCATGCAAGTTATTATTCCTTATATTTTTAATTAAAATAAAACTAATACTTGTAAAATATGCAAGTAAATTATTAGATGCTTGCAACCCAAAAGTTTTAAATATAATCAATTGTATATTGCAAATATAACCAATTTCAGAGAAAAAAAACAACTGAAACAAATAAAATTTGACTGGGCTAGGAATTGGACCAAGGACATTCCAAGAATTCCAACAGACCAAGGATTTCGAAATTCCGGCTACACAAGGCCATAAGTATGTAAAATTTAAACAAAATATCCATTTGTTTTTTGTGGAGCTGTCTATCTGCACACTATTTTTTTATATATTAGAAGGGGACAAACTAGCAAGCTACTTATCCGACGTTCTGACCGACATCGTCAACAATCGTCAGCAAGAGTTCACCGATGCGTTGCAACTTTGTGGTGTAAGACAAGAGAAACGGGAGGAGAGAAAAGAATAAGAGAAGATTGAGGCCTGCCTTACTCAACGAACGAAACTTAAGAATAAACCCCACTACGGCACATCCATAGTCTCTCAGCTGCTGTGTCGCAGTTTTATGACGTACCCGAAACCCAGCTTCATACGCAGAGTATTATAAAGAAATAGTTTCACCTGACAGTCGTGCTGATCGTGGTACGAGCTGACGAGCTGGCTGACGTACTCCCAGACCTCGCCGGGTGCGGTCCACGCGGCAGTGTCCGCCGCGTGACGCATCATGCCATCACCCTCACGTGGATCCGAAGACTAGGACCACAGCTCACTAGTCACTGCACGAGGTACGCGCGCTCACAGCTCAACTAACACTGGTCACGTCGATCATCTATTTATATTGTTTTATCCTCCACCAACTAGGTCGCGGTCCACATACAACGGCCTAACTAAAACCAAACTTGTTTGTAAACAATCGCAAAATATCTGATAGTTAATCTGTTCACATTTCTAGCTAGTATTATATTACAATTTGATGATAGTAAATTTATTCATTAGTAGTCTCATACTACAAAATTTGTATTTAATTAATTGACGTAATTTTTCTATTCAGTCAAGAATATCGATTAAAATTCCAGACTATTTTTTTATCACTTGTAGTAACAATAATTCATTAGTCACTGGCGAATGCACGTAAAACGCACTATGATTGATGTACGAGATCAAATTCCAAATCATCGCATCAAACACGGTAACGAATGCATAGGACACTCTGAAATATGCACTGACACGCAATAATCACCATCGTAACGAGCCGCGATAACGCGCGACCTTGAGCCGCTTAACGACTGATAAGAGAAAATTCGGCAATCGCACAAACCGCGCATTCCTGCCTCTATGTTTATTTCGCATCAACTAACGTGAGAGCAACAGTAACAAGCACTCTCGGCACTATATATATATAGCACTCACTTTTAACTTTGTCACTAAACGGCACATTAATTTAAAATAATTAACAATCACTTGAAATAAACAGTCGCACATCGAAGATCGCGTCGATGAATAGAGTGCGAAAGTACTGGGCGTACGGTGTACGCGCACGCTTCGCCGCGGGCACGCTAATGGCCGGCGCGTCGTACTCGCGTCGTGTTAGCGTCCCCCACTACTTACTACCTATGCCGCCGTGCGCGCTATCAAACCGGTCCTACGTGAAAAATTTCAATTGCTCGGGTGACGACCGGCCGCGCTTTCCTTACACCCTCCCCGCTCGGAAAAAGCGCAGCGCCCCCGGGGCGGCGGAAATGCACTGCCGCACGCGACCCGAGCGCACCCACGGACTTAATTAAATGCACGACCACCGCACACCCACGCCGCCCTCACTCATACCAAAAAAGGGGTATTAACTTATATACAGTTTTAGTGGCAACATCTTTTTTTTTGTAATGGAAAAAACTAGAGCTCGATTACAATTCCTGGTGCTAAGTGATCATGTGATCCAAAGTTTATCCGCATTAGTTTAAACATACCTATTTACTTATATCTTGAATGTACCCACGCAATAATCGAACGGAAAAACTTAATTTAATCTTGTGAATGTGTGTGAACCAAGTGAATCTTGAACCGTTTGTACAAACGCGAGATACATCTATCTATCTACAAGTAAAACACATCCGCTGGTAGAAAGATGAGTATGGAATTAAATTACGTAATTCTGTGCACATTCCTCAATATATAAAATCAATGTAAAACATCGAGATGGGCTACTTTACATCTTAAGACTGTAAATTGGCACAACTTAGATCATGGGTTACAAATGAACCACGGGCCGCCCAACGAGGCCCTGTGCCTGATTAAGTTTCAAAATAAACTGGCAACCTGTTCTTTTACGTTAATTTTGTCAGTTGGTGACGTTTGCAAAGTGCGAATGTATCGATTCACCATCGCGTCTTCATCGATGCATGTGCACGATCGTATCGATGTATCGTTACTTTGATCGTGTAACGTCGGGGAGCAGCGAGCGGCTACTCCCGCCGCGATGGGACTAGCATCGCTTCGTCCATGCGCCGGTGCGTACATTGCGTACAGTACAGCGTACAGTACATTACGCATCACGAAAGCGCGTCGGCAGTCGCCCTGCCCTAACGATGATCCTAAAAGTTCTATTTGACGCGGATTAAACATACTTCAAAGAGATTTTCCGATGAACATGCTCTATGAAGAACATTTTTGATTTGGAGATTATTTAGTTTGTGGAACCTTACTTATGAATACTTAGTAATTAATAATAAAAGCTAAACCAATCGTTATTTTATAGATTGAACCTAGAAATAAGAACTATCTTGATCACATCCCAGGTGCTAGTTTTTTTGTGAAGTTTAGAATTATTGACTACTGGCTGTTGCCTGCACGCGCATTCGATCCTTACTTTACTTGCTGGAAATTTTTGTTAAATATAGGTAAAATATATTTGTAATTGTAATTGGTAAAATAATACTTTGAAATATAGGTAAAATATATCAAAGTTATTATTCTCAAAACATAGCAACCATATAACATAACAATGGCAACCGATATTGTAAATGGCGGTGAGATTTTTTTATCTGAATTTTTCACTTCTGCGTATGGTTTTCAAACATTTTCTTCTATACAAACTTTTACATAAATTGTCATGATAATTGCAGCCGTTCAAAGGTAATAATGCGTAGACATACACTTGGTAATTGATTTTAATTTATATAGAATTCTAAACTAAAATATGAGTTTAACAAAAAAAATGGATATTGCTGGTTTTGAAGCTACATATAAAATGTTGTGAAACACAATATTTTTTTATTTTATTTTGTTACAGCAAGTTATTGTACGTATAATAATTTCTTCGAGTAGTCTAGAGCAGTTTTCCTTTGGTTTCATTTATTTCAATTTTCATCAAAAATTTCCCGTAGACACAAAGATACAAAATGATCCCTTAATGTACATTTCTTGAACAATAGTTTCTTTGAAACGATTTGCAGTGGACAAATTTTTATGTATTTTTTCCATTACATTTTTGTATAAAATTTACCATATAACAGTAGAATAACTAAAATTACGAGTTGATAATAAATATTTATAGATAAAAGCAATATCCAGTCTGTCAATTTGACAGCTTTTTTCAGAATTTACGGTGAAAGTTATTTGTTTTGACCACTAAGGCGTCACGTTCATGTAACAAACTCTAGGCCGCTTCATAATACTCATAAAATCATTTTATCGTCCATTTTAGACCTTACCCATTAGGGTCAGACCAACAATAATCTTTATTCTCTCTTAAGAAATCTGATTTGCGAACAGTTTTTTGGAGTTTACAAACTTTTAAAGCGCCAAAGTCTGAGTCCGAGGTACGCATTTCAATATTAAGATGTTCGTTATTCAGTTGTAAAAGATAGTGTGCGACCATTTTTTCATAAGATCTTTCGATTGGTCATGGAATGGTCGTGAAAAGCGAGAGCCGCTGAATTCAGACGGATTGAAGATATGTCAAGTGATAGTGAAGTCGCCTATTAAAAACTGAACGAAAGGGTGGGGAGCACTACGTAACAAGGTATTTCCAACCAATAACGCTTACGGTCGTACGGTATGCCTTGAAAGGGGTATAAATTACAGTAAATAATAAACTTGAGTAAAGAGTGAAGTGGAAAATTTAAGAGTTATTTGAGCCAAGTTCAATTGGTCTAAATCTTGTACACGGTTCGTATCTATGTTAGTGCGTGTGGGTAGCGCAAAAATAGCAATCTGGGACGCGAGTGTCTGGCCAATATTTTGTTAACACTACTGGTGAAAACTCTCATGTGACTGTTTGTTTCAAAGTTATTCACATCAATATATTAACTGGAGCATCACGATAAGCTCATTCTTGTTAGTAGAGATTTTTTTTAATTCACGACACACCTCTGTCACATAGACCATTTAGAATATAAGCCTTATAATTTCATTATTCTGGGGTGGTTTTAGATGAATATTGAAACATTTTAAGATATTAAGATAGGAGTGGTAATTTATAACAAAATATCTGTTTCCCGCTTCTCACGCATTCGTTTATATTTTCCTGGCTGGAAATTTTTATAACATGATTTCGCGTACAATAACATTATAGAACAAGGTTCTCAAAATTATCGGTTGTCACGCAATGACATCACAATAACAAAACGTCCAAAAGTTGTCATGTCGCCAATTACCATAGCAACCAATTGTAGGTTATATTTTCTATACCACGGGAAGTTATTTTCGGGATAAAAGGCACCCTATGTCCTTTTCTGTACCCATTAAAGGGTAGGAAAGAAACAAACAAGAAGCATTAGCATATAGATTAAAATTAAATAGTTAGGATATTTATTGCCTAGTAAAAGTAATTACCACTTTAAAAATCTACATTAAAATAAATATATGTAAAAATAAGAATAAACTATGAAGAACGAAATAAATTAAAATGTAGATCATACGCACTATGGTTAAAGTATGCGACTGCGAAACATTAGGTCGTGGGTTTGAAACTGCAATTTATCTACTGTCGTGACCCATCTCCTTTCTCACTTCAGTTAAAATTTCTTTAAGAAATTTGTATGAAAAATCTACAAATTAAGCAAACCAAAACAACGGACAACTTTTGTTTTATTATAACAACGAGTACTTTCTTTTAATATTTATACCACAACAGGTATTTCGTTGTTTTTGGTATTAATCTGGAATACATAACATGGTATTTTAAACCGCACCGACAACTCGACTTTGTGATATGCGAAAATGTACGGCTTTTAATCGTATTAGTCTACCACATACACACATATACAGACGCTATATCGACTGTACGATATAGCTCAGTACCAAGTCGGAGTAAGATATTTTTAGACAGAAATATATATGCCTATAGAATTATGTATGGAAGACAAATGTTTTATCTGTGATCTAACGCTAGTTACCTAGAGTTTTAAGAATTTATGTCAAAACCAAACATTAGTTATGATTGCACATAATTAGGAAACTCTTAAGCACTGTGTCTATCTACAGCTATAGCAAATGCCTATCTGTCTACACCTCTGTCTGTCTATAAATGGTACAAGCAAGATAATGCATACTTTGTAACAATAAAAAACGTAGTAAGTACGGTAGTCTCGGTTGTAACTTAGACTACAGAAAACAAAACAATTGTCGACAATTATAATTGAGCTACAGGCATCTGCATAGGGAGTGATGTCATCACCGCGTGGCGGCACACGTGATGCCTCGCGAATGAAACAATTTGTCCTTATGAGTATAATGGATACTTTATTGTCGTTTAAAATAGATTATGTGATTAGTTATATTATAAATAGGATATGTTTCCTTCTGATTTCAACGCGCATTTTAATAGGCAATTAACAATGATTACGCTAGTCCGTATTACAATACAATTACAAATTTTACACTTAGAGAAGTAGATGTAGAGACATCTAGACGATGTTAGGTATTTGATGACAAGTGCTTACTAGCACTACAAAGCTCCCATGTCTTTTATGTTTTAAGGTAGGCAGAGGTAGCAATCGCTATCCGCCGGTAAGCCGGTTGTAAACATTTGAATCCGATAAAGGTGAACTCATTGATACGATCCTGCGAGAATCAATCGGAAAAAAAATGAATTTAGAAAAATTAAAATATACCTTAAAAGCCTACTGTTAAGCAAGGCATCTTATCAAGCTCTTTTCTTACATTGGGTCATCAGTGCACTATCAAGGGATACCACAAATTATAACAAACAATATTATTGGCCATAAAGAAACTGGTATATAGAACTCATTGATCAACCAGCAGAGCTTTCAACACCGGACTGGCGCTTAGATATGACAGCTATTTAATATACCACAAATTTAAAATCTTGAAACCATGCAGCAACAGATATTAAATACGAGTAGGGTTACAATAATCCCAACCCTTTGTTATAAACATACCCATGGGATGGTTGTTATACAAGAAATATTTAAATAGGGAATAAATAAAACTTACCATTATATTTACATTATCATAATAAACAGCACAATAACTAGTCACTGTCTTGTGAAGGGTATCAACTTAAGGGAGGACGTGTAAACAGATAAAATGGCACTTTTGTTAGCAAGTAACGTGTTATAAACTTGTTTACTGGACATTTATTCGTGGTAACATCAGGTTTTATTAAATCATTAGGTTCCCTGACTTTCTCGCTTATCATTTTGAGTTATATTTATGATGCTTTTAGAATTCAATATAAACTATTGCCTCTTTATTACCGTATTACCGAAAGTTATCTTCATATATAGAAGATTTAGGTCAACAGGCTTGGCTCTACTGGAGATCTTGATAACTATTTTCATGGGATAAGAGATACATACACAATTCCTTCGTAAATATGTATAGTATTCTCATTTTCACTGACGTTATTTGGTTCAAAATGTGTCAGATGGGAAGCCCTTCTCCAAAATATCAGCTTCAACAGCTAAGCTTAATGGAAAAATCAGCGTCTTCATTGTGATGATTCATACAATACTAATATAGAAATAAAAATGTATGCCTTGTACGCTTTCCCTTATATTTCCGTAGCTCTATTAAAATAATACGTAGAAGCCCAACCCCTTTTAAGCCATGTTATAAATATAGATTTTACAATACAAGTGTTTTAAACAGGGGGAAATTTTAAAACGTAATTTATACGACACATAATATGCCTTACGAATCTCGTAAATATGTATAGTATCTGTATAACCTTTATT
>DWTW01002272.1:0-11260 GCA_018246275.1 Papilio slateri
TTTTACTACACTCCTAAGGTTTTTTTGCGATTCGTAAAAAAATTGGATTACAAACCATCAAGAAAATTCTGACTAGAGTAGGAAACGATTTGCAGTTTTTTTCGACACTAGTCCGAATTATTAAAACTTTTAATTTACTCTTATGACTGTTACCGTTAAAAGAACGGTATTTTTGAAGCTATAGGATATTTAGAATACAATTTAAAATATAATTTTCAAATATTATATATACTCGATAACCGTCTCACTATTTTTGTTGTCATATTAATAATAATGAAAATCCGTTTGGTGTATACCTACAAATATTTAATTAAACGTTCATTAGTTCGAGCAATTAATATATATTAAAATTAAATTAGTGACGTAGTAAAGACTTCAATCAAGTATCACGTAACACTCGTTAGCGATATATTCCGCTAACAGTTCTAGTTATGGACGCCAAATCCTGCCTCACTCGCTAATGAGCTAGTTGAGCAGGTGCTGCCGCAATTAGCTGCAAGTGTGTCGAATCTATGAAATTTGCGATTATTAATCGCAATTCTAATAGGAATAATTAAAATTAAGACGTCGATATCGCTTTATATAATCGTCATAAAATCCGATTAGTTTTCGCCAAGTTTCTCCATCCTTCCAACCTACTTAATACTGTACATACAGAATTTGGAAGTAGAAAGTACGATGTAAGTTCTCACTTATTCCTTCCCAATTAGGAAGAAATCTCCGCCATTCTCTTTTAATATATTAGTAATAAAAAAAACTCTTACGTTTTTAATTCTTACAGAATAGATAGAGCTGGCAATTTCTTCGGGTTTATTGTATTGTACAAGTGTTTTAAAAAGGGCATTTGTCTTAAGGTCTTAAACAAACGCTATGCTCCTAAATATTTTTCAATTTCATACTTGAGCACTACGTTATGTTGGAAAGCTTATCGATCTTATGTGACTATAGGTAATGAAATGTCACTGAACCTTTTGCTAATTTCCTGGCACAGATGATAATCAGACAAGTTTCAGTTTATAACAATGATACCAGGCCGCAATGTCTGTAATTATTACGTAACATTAAATCAAAATATGGAGAAAATATAACACATACAAATCTTCCATTCTAAATCAGATACCGAAAGATTTCAAAGCACGTATTTATTTACATATTGTACACTCGTTCCAGGAGTAGCGGTAGTGTAGGCCGCAATCAGTCCGCAGCGACGCGGAGTCCCGCAGGATTAGGTTTCAATCAAGTCGGTGACCGCGTTCCTGATTAATGCATACTAAACAGGACTCTTATTGAACGGAGCCTTCGAATAAAATACTATAAAACAGTACTCTTTCCGGTATTTTTCCTACTAATTATAGAATGGTTGGTATTCTATAACATACGAGTAGTTCATAATTACAAGAATATACGACTATTGATTTAATAATCAATGTATTTTTTTTATATCTACGATTTGCAGTCCTGAAATGGAAAACCTAAAAATGAATTATAGAATTGTATTTAAATTCTTTACCATAACCCGTTTTTTTTTTTAATATAAACTGTGTTTGCCCACAATTCAAACTAATGTTAAGTGGTGTTTTGATCAAATTAAGGTTAGCGCTAGTATAACATTATTATTTATGTATAACATTTTACTCTCCTCTCTTGAAGATATGTACATCATGATCGAACGGAAGCACTGACGCCGACAAGTTCTAAATGAAGAATCACATCGCAGGGTTCGACCGAGGAGGATCGAGGTACATCTACTACAAAATAACAGTTAGACCTACGGCTATTGCAAGAAGCCGTATGTCTAAACGTATTAGGAAAAATGGAATAAAATTAAGTAATTCACACTTTACATTTAACATGAAACTACCGTCATTATAATCAATCTCATGGACTATAAACAAATGCTTTTGTTAAATCTTCTGTCATTTTTAGATTTGGTTAGAACCGTAAAATGAGTTATTTAGAGCAAAGAATCGCATGGTAGCGGTGATGAGGCGAGCGCGGCTAAGTGCAGCTCGCATTAGCAATGCGACGCCGGCGGACGTCCGCCGCGTAGTTTGCCGAGACAACATTCTAAGCTTTCAATATCGCAAATATTCTGGCGTTGAAACGTTTATTTTGCATATTAACGTCAGTTTCAATTGCATTACACATTTTTCGATATTCAAAATTGTTATCGCTTACAATTGCTTAATTTTTTTTGTTAAAAATGCGTATTTGTGGGTGTAAGTTTATTACTACGATCCTTGTGGAACTTTTTTTTCATAGGATTTAACTTAGATTTTCTTAGGCTATATTGGGTATTGCCTAAGTAAAGTACTCACAGTAACAGTCATATAATACCGGATCGTATATTAGTAAATCCATACACTTTCCATGTAATCCATTCCACTTTGATTATCTTTTTTTTATGTAAAAAGATGGCAAACAAGCAAGCGGTCACCTGATGTTAAGTGACCGCTACCCATAGGCATTTGCAACAAGCTAATGAGTTGCAAATGCATTGCCTACCTTTAATGGACAGAGAAGGGGATAGACAGAAAAAGATATTTCCTTTTCCCTTTCCACGTCCAATCCTCTTCCCCTTCCCATCCTTTCCTTAGTAGAAATGGATAGGAAGGGAAAGGGGACTAAAATTAGACCTCCGGCACCTCACTCATCAGACGAAACGCAGAATACTTCTACTTCACGCCTGTCTTCTGTGAGGTCGCGGTATTTCACCGGTCGAGCCGGCCCATTCGTGCAACGGATGTTGTTGTTGCGGGCTCTACCACTGTGGATACTATATTTAGAGAATATTTAGGTTCGAATGAAAATTTGCAAATGTTCTAATTAGAATTGAAAAAGGTGTACTTCCGTAGACAAATAAAAAATGAATGTTAATAAGGGCAAATTTATATTGAAAAATGTGGTTAGCAGCGTTGATAGAGGACATCCTAGATGAACTCGTATTCATCTGAATGGTGATACACCAAATAAAGGCGATATTTTTAGAGTAGCCGTCACACCAACATATACACATCAACATATACATATCACACCAACATATACACATGGTATGGTACGTGGAAGAAGGCAGAGGCATTGCAGGCAGGACCATGTAAAATGGAAATCGGTAGTTATCCATTTTGGAGCTTAGAGTGTTTGTATTATAATTTATTTATTATTTTTTGGGTGGTATAAATTCTAGCGCATAAAGTATTATCTGTTTATATGGGTTACTAATACAATTTGTATATAATTCTCTTCAATATGGGCAAAAGCTTTTTTTGCAACCATGAAGTCTGCATCGATTTTATATTTAAAAATATTCCGTCCGTAGAACGCCGCCCGCGTACAACGATCGACCTAATTTTACAAGAAGTTGTTGTTTTTACTTCCAACGAAGTTAAAAGTCCTTATGGATCATTTTATTTATCATTTGTGAGAATTTTTATTTCGACTTAACACGGACTACAGTCTTTGATTTTAATATCCCTTTAAAATAAGTTCTCACAACTGTAGAACCATTTTGGGGTTGTCAAGGGTAACGGAAATTAAATTATTTTGTTTTGACCAACTTTCATTTGGAACGAAGCTAAAAATTTGTTAATACAGAAAAAATACATGAGATAATTATTATAGGATCTTTAACAATAAGACTACATATTGTATTATTCTGTCTGATGGAGAATTTATACGCCGCTATCGCTATACACGCTATCGTATCGCTACACACGAAGCCAGAGTGGGTACCTAGTAATTAAATAAATTAGTTTTCGCATAAAATGAAGTAAAAAGAATGAAATAAACACATAGCAAAAAGGATGTTAAAAACGTATTAAACATACAATCTAAATGTGACAACCTCGTAGTCTTACTGCAAATTGTATGATTGCTATTTTGGCGACGAGCACAATAATCACTTTGATACCGCATAATAAAAACGTCTTAAACACCGGTTCTTCGGAAAACATCTCTATTTTGCTTTTATATTATATAAGTGAGGGAAGATAAACAAAAGAGACGCAAGCAAAACACTTTAAACACTTTACTGTCGAAGGTGGTGTTTACAAAAATGTCTTTAAAAAATGTTTGTAATAGTTTATTAGTACTTACACTGAATTTGCGAATCTAAGTTCATATGTGATGAATAAAACAAGATCTACTGCTAGTCAAGGTTAAATAAAAACTCCTTATCTACGAAGATTACAAAATGACAAAAGAAGTGCCGGCTTTGTCTGCGTCTTACAATCCTATATTCGTCAGAATAAAAATTAACATTTAACTTATGTACGTCTTAGTAGCTTTAATGTACGTTACAATAGTTGACAGTTTGGTGGAAAATATCTAAGCGTGAATAATTAAACAGACACTTGGTGTACAAGTCGGCGCGCCGTTACGGCCACGGCGGGCTCTCCATTTTCACAGTTGATTAATTCACAACGGACTGTTGCTAGCGTTCACCGTACCTTCCATAAAGATCTTATTTGTTTGCTGTCTTATTTGTATGGTTCGACTTTATCTTAAATATTCTAACAATTTAATTAGATGACAAAGAAAGACAATATACATATGGATTAAAAAAAATTAGGTAAGTCGGTAAGTTTTTTTTTATGGGGGAAGGTGGCAAACGATCAAGCGATTCATCTGATATTACGTTATCGCTGCCCATAGGCATCTGCAAAATTTGACATGAACTGCAGCACTGAATTTGACAGTGGTAGAGCCCGCAACAATGACATCTGTTGCACAAATGGGCCGGCTCGACACGGTGAAATACCACGACAGAGACAGACAGACAGAGAAGACAAACTTAAAGTAGAAGTCTTTCTGCGTTTCGTCTGATGAGTGAAGTGACGACGTCTAAATACTAGTCCTTTTTCCCTTCCTATTATTTTCTAATAAGGAGAGGATGGGAAGAGGAAGAGGATTTCACGGGAAAAGGGATGGATAGATCGAGGAAATATCCTTTTTTCTATTTATTTCCTCTTCTGTCCAATAAAGGTAGGCATCGCATCTGCAAATCATTAGTTTGTTGCAGATGCCTATGGGTAGCGGTCACTTAATATTGGGTGTGTACCGTTAGCTCGTTTGCTACATTTTGCTATAAAAAAGGAGGGGATAGACAGGAAAAAGATATTACCTTTTCCTATCCATTACTTCCCCCGTCCAATTCTCATCCTCTTCCCACCCCCACCTTACATAGTTACAAGTTGCACAGATAAGCTAAGCAGATAAAAAAATAGTTTTTATAGTATAGCACACATTGCTTTATAGCAAAAATCGTCATAAATTATTATTCAACAATTTCACCAATAATCTTATGTTTCCGCTACCATTCACTACAGGTACTACGGCCTATAACGAACATAGCCACAAATATCGGTCCCTTACGTGCGACAACTGGATGTAACTTTATTTGGGGTAGTGGTGATCCAGAAACACACACATACACACATACCTATTTATGTATACCTCACATTCCTTGACCTCTGAATAATACTTAAAAAACGTATATTATAAATATATGCAAAGAGCCGTACAGCTTGCAATTTTTATATACAGTGGTTAATGCTCCAAATGAATGGAGCACTAAACGAATTACGATTACCATTTATCGTAAAAATATAAAGACTAATTTAGCTGCCCTAAGCTTGTTATGGAAGCGAAATAGGCGCTAGAAGTGATATCGCTGGTACGATAATAACCTCAAGACGATATTCCCGTCGCGATCAAAGCATCGAGTATTGAATACGTAATTTTTACTTTAAATAATTTGAAGAAAGTTATTCAAATTTATGTCGTAACTCTTAAATTAAATTTGTTCTACTTATAATGTTGTTTTTAACCTTTTTTCTTTTATTCGATTAATCTGTAGACAAAGTTATGGCTAAATTTAGCTTTGAGATAGTGCGAATCCACTATTAGCATATTAATATGATATTTTATAACTAGCTTGGTTATATAATTATGATTTGATAAAATCATCTTTTCATGTTAATACAAGTCCATAATGTTTAATTTTTATTTACAGTTATCCCTGAACCAATAGTCAGTTCACCGCGCCCTATAGGCCAGCAGTCACCTTTGCCCGGAATAGAGGAAGAGGACGATTCAGATTGGCCGCTGGAGGACGCCACAGACGCTACCTTAACTCCTTCGTATAGAAGTACAAAGAGCAGTACGGATACAGCTTATACGTCCTCGAGGAGTTCTGGGAAGAAGCGTAGTTTCGGGAGTCCATCTTCGGTGAAGATATGCGTATCTGCCGCGGCTAGGAAGTCGAGCAAAGCCCGCAAGCGTGGCGCGGGGGCGTCAGGGCAGGGCGAGGACCCGCAGCAACCGCACAGCAGGATGCAGGCCGAGCAGGGTAGCATCGGCGAGCTGCAGAAGTACCACGGCCGATACCTCAAGAGCCGACGCCACACACTCGCTAATGTTCGGTAAGTCGATTTTATTTCCTACGAATGTCATCTGACGTAGGCCCCCATTGAATCGCCAACTATTCCTGTGGACTCCCGCAACCTTGACCAGGTGGTTAGTCCATCACACACTAACACTGTGTAATTATGAACATGGCCGTCATGAATATAACAATGTAAATTTTCATGCGAGTAAAATAATTGTTCTTCATTTCTCACATATTATATTAATTTTATTTTAATGTCCTCAATACAGGGAAGGCTTACAAGTAAAAAAAATGGAAAAATCCAAATGAATATTAATCGAAATAGGTAATTTTGTCTGAAATTTTAGGATTATGAAACGTTTAAAGGTTCACGTTAGGTGGCGTTCATGATGGACATATCGTTTGACATAGCAATTCCCTACGGTTTTTTGACATTGTCATTTGTCATTATTTAGATGAAAAGATAGATCTTAAAATTGTAAAGTTTGCAAAGGGTTTGCACATTTGAGCGACCATAAAAACAGTTATATTTACAGTTATTGTTTTATTTGTTACATTGTAATGCCGAAATCGAAAGGACAAGCTGAGTCGTTAAAGTCAAGCAATTGCTCGGTGAGTAACCTAATTTACGTGCAAACTGCACTGATGACTAATGAGGATCAGATAATCCGAATCCCGGATTACCATGTACTAATTGCATTCAAGAGCGACTGGAAGTGGAATGCAAGCGAATAGGTGCAGAATCCAAAGAGTTCGGCCACAACAAACACAACTCCAGCGAGTACAACTAGATAAACATTACCGACTTAATTAAGGTTTATACCTTTTCCATTCCATTACGATTCGAAAATCGATTATGATGCCGACTAATAGAAAAACTATTAAAGACATGTCCTTATTGTAAGGCGTTCAAATTCAGTGGTGAATCTGAAGCAGCGCATGGGAAACTCATCGTTTTGTTACCCACCGGAAAACGTAGTTTACCAAAAAATTTTGCATTGAATTTTAATTGTACATATTTTTTATGTACGTTAATAAAATACAGTGCTTTCATTTGTATTTTATTTAATGAATTTTATTAGGGTCATCTGAACTATTCGCTTCGATACTGGGATGGCTTAGGACAAAAGAAAATTAAGAAAAATCCAAGGGAAAAATCGGAATTTGTACTCTTGTGTCATAATTTCCACCTCAGAAAACTTTTAATAAGGGGCGATCGTGGCGACACTACCTATTGACAGCTGCGCGCGCATGGTATTATAAATGTCGTGGCCATATCTTAGAATTGATCATTTCATGAAATAGTTGTATTTCATTTTGATGCCACCTCAAAATGACTATATCGATTAAACGTCAATGTTTAATGAAATGTTTAGTAATTAGAGAAGAAACATTTTCCGCGTGGCAGACCCGATATATCGCATGTGGTAACACCACAATGTTGTTATATCAGATATCGAATAGTACAAAAATTCGAACACATAAAATTAACTGTTAGCTATTGACTAGTCAGTGATTGATTAAAGATTTTATAAGTACAAACTGACAGCAAAACCAATATGCGTTTGCGATGACGAGAGCGAGGAGAGCATAGAGCATATTCTTCTAGATTGTCACCGATTCTCCCTGACATGATATCAATGCGATAAAAAAATGGATGTAACTCTAAGCAAGTTGATGTGCACCGACGAGCAAAGTGGAAACGGGTTCGATTTTTGTAAGACGGTTATGTGAGTAACAGTTAAAGCCAACGCCTCGACTCTGGCGTACTAAATTAATAAATAAAAAAAATTGTAAGACTGTTTCAAAATATTTTTCTTTGGACTCAATAAATTAGACATCAAGGTTGCTGCATTAATAATGGCAGCAATTTCAGCGGGCCTCTTTAAATAAAATGTTAACTGCATTTATTTTTAAGTATAATTTTACAATTTATTGAAATGATTTATTCACAAACGAAACTTAAACCGGACATGATGCGGCCAATATTATTCATCTCAATGAATAGCAATCGGAAGGTTGATTAGCTAAGGTAGATCTACAAATAATTTTTTTAAGGTCGTACGAAGTTTGCCGGGACATCAAATATTAAATAAAAATTAGGCACGAAGTTTTGTGACTTACAGAGGCGACTCAAAAGAATCTTTCTATTATTTTGTTTTCACTTTACCTTTGCGTTGATAAACGCTTTATATTACAGTCAATACAATCTTACGTTAGCTGTCATGTTTATTAATATTGTAAACTTTATTATAAAGACGGGCTCGACGTAAAAGCTTTTATGTTGTCTTACTTAATTAAAACAGTCAGTTTACCTTATTCGAGTATTGGAGCTCCAAAATATCCTAAGTTTCTAGTAGTTATCTCTAAAGTTAAGCAATCTACCTTGTAGGTCGGGCCAATTTTACTGTAAATGGCTCTCTAAGTAGCCCAAAGCAGTCTCGACCTCATTACGGCTCCAAGCCGTATGAAAATCCCTTTTGCATAAGGGGACATAACAAGTTCCAAGTCTGTCCACGCTGACTTGACCACTGCATTCGGTGCAGAAGGACGCAACTGTTACGAAAACTTATTTTGTTTCAAAACAATTGCGCAGGCTTTATTTCAATTCCGTAGCCTCCGTGGAAACGGCCGAAGCGAACATTACAAGCAAATGCTACCCAAACAGAAACTTTAAAATACAATCTTTGCGCGAATAAGAGATTAATGGCAGAAACGTTTAAACTCGAGCCAGTGACAGTGCCAGAATTACCGACCCCTCATACCTACTGCCACTGGCAGCAAAAAAACGACGCTCCTGGAGTGAATTCCCTTCATTAACGTAGTATGAATTAGCGGGCGTTAGTTCGAGTCGGAGAGGGGGTGGCCACATGCAAGTCATTATGCGGACGATCATTGAATTAATTACACGAACGTTACGAAGGCGGAAGCGGTGGGAGTCCCTCGCTACGTCGCAGCGTGACCGCCGACTGTGCTCCGCAATAGATGCGCTCCATATGCACAAGTTCAACTTAGATTTGTTTCTCTGCCCTTTATTTCAACCAGTGAGTCAGTTGTTCCGGGCTCTTTATTTATTTTAACAAAAAGAACGTTTCCGCGTTTAAAGTCAGAAAGCTCTAAGCTCTAATTACAGAGAGGGCGATGTAGAATGCAGTGTATTGTAATTAATTCTAAAAGAATTAAGTACAATATTTGAGATTTAACTAAAAACTCCATTGCTCAGTAAATGAAGGTACGAACGACTTGCGGTCCTATGATGACACTTTCGAATCCAAATGTCTTGTCACTAAGAATACGTGCGTCAATTCGTACATACTACAAAAATTATATTTATGTACTTATATTACTCTAGATGAAATGGTCACTTATATGAAATCTTAAGATACAGTAATGTTTTTGAATATAGTTAGAAATGTTATTTATTTACACCTTGCAAGTAATTTACTAAGCTAGAACTTTAACCTTTTCTATGTAGATATTTCTCCGTTAGCAAATATTTGTGTAATTCGCAGATGTTTGTTTAAAGTTTGTGCTACACGAGATAAAACAAAATAAATAGTAAGTATGATAAGGTTCTGTCTTATAAAAGTACTAGTTGAAATTGAAGCATTGATTGTCGCGTTCCGCAGCCGAGTTTGCATGTTTAAGTGCAGATAAGGGTTGTTACATTCCTGTCGGGGCACGGCTTGGCAGGGGCTCGGTGGCGTTGGCGACCTCGGGCTGTGAGGCAGGCGGGCCTGGTGAATCAAATTAGGTCGGGCGCGATGCTATCTCGGCCGCTGCACCACCCGACCTCCCGCAAACCGATAGCAGGATGTCTGAGCGCCGAATGCCGCTCGTTTTACTCATGCCTCGTTTTACACGATGACGACTCTTTCATAAGTCGCAAATACTTTTTCAAGTCCGTGCCTTATCTTCTTAGGGAAATGAGGCCGGCATTCCTGTTTTATCACTTCGACTACCACCCTTTTTTGTTCTTGTTTGCTCTGAGAAAGTACTCTAGATCTCGTAATTTTTATGCTAATCGGGATAAACAGAGATGGCATTAATTGTCTGAATTATATTCAAATTATTCAGTTTTAACGTGATAAGATGAAGCTTATCGCCGCAACATAAATTTTCGCCGAATTTTACGTAAAAATCCGATACCATCTAATTATTTTTACTCACATCTATAATATTTGTTATAAGAAAAAGTAAATTAGCCATTAGTATTTATATCTTGAAAATCAGTCGATTATACAAACCATCACTGCTCAAATGCAAGTTCGTGGCACACGAACACTTTCAGAGATAGGTCTTAAACGTAATTAATGAGGCTGCGCCGGATACCATAGATTCTTGTCATATTTACTTAGCTATTTATATTTTGTATATAAAACTTGTAAAATCAATAATTTGTTTAAAGAAGTATTCTTCATTTAAAGCACACTGTCATGGAAGTAGTGTCTCTTGCAACGTGTTAAATTTTTTTGCATTATGCATTATGAATGAAGCAGCAAAAGTCGTAGTTCGAATGCAAGCAATATCCACTACGAAAGTATACTAACTATCATTGCGATACGCCCGACAGTGGAAAGCGGATGGGGGAATTAGGTATTCCGTAAAGGCGTGATTCTTTCCCGGTCGATGAGACCTATTCGTGCTACCGATAGTTTTACTAGTAATACGGATTTAGTCCTTTAAGAACAGATCGGTCGCACGCTTCATTGCCCAGGGATTTAAGATTGAACTTTGATGTAGATGGAAGAAGAGCGCTCTGTATTTGGAATTCTGATAAATTTTACATCGCCTTTTGCTAATCCAAAAACGTATGAAACTCATGTATTGCTTATCGTAGATATCTTGTGATATTTATATCTATTAGTATTATAT
>DWTW01002273.1:0-11259 GCA_018246275.1 Papilio slateri
CATCTACATCCATACATCTACGCATACATGCTCGTCGGTTACGGGTACTTCTTATATCGCCTTTCTTTAGTATGTCATTAATCCCGGATGCCTTTTAAAAGGAAAAACAGAAATAGGCACATTTGTACCAAATTTCATCCGGATCCGTTCAGCTGTTTTGGCGTGAAGGACTAACAGACATCCATCCAAAATTTCACATTTATGATATAAGTGAGCTATTAAGATTAAGATAAAAATAAATCGAGTGAACAAAAACAATTTCTAGTCGATAATTAGTTGATCGATCTTAAGCCATCTACTTAGATGATATTTATGATGATATTATGATGATACTTAGTCATCTAGTCGCTACTACGCCATCTCGACAAAATATCGACAAATAAATTACAATTTACTTAGTGGCCCATAATTTTCTTTTCCAAATGACGTAATTGGTGACATAAAATTTAATTCAGAGTCGCTACCAACGTAACCATAAAGTAGGGTTGCCATGAAAATAAACATTACCACAATGTTTGTTCTACTAATACCGAAAAGGTGGACTTTTGAGTTTATTATACAATTAAATTATTGCTATATTTCCTACTAGATGTTGCCAGAAACTTCGCACGCATTCGTTTCTTATTTTCCTTGCTGGAATTTTTTTAACTTGATTTCAGAACACTGTTTCCTAAATAGGCTCGTAGCCTATAGGCCTGTGCTAAGGAATTACAGTGTGTTCCCGTTGTGCGTGTGTGTATGTGTGTAGAGAGTGAGTACGAGTACGTGTAAAGTATGTAACTGTGGAATACATTTGTATGTATATGGAAGAAGTTCAGTAAATGTATTAATGTACGTATGTAAGAATGGTACACGTGTATATGATTTATTAGTATAACATCAACAAATTTTAGAGTTTAAATGTGTCTGTGTGTTTGTAGCTGTGCGCAATCGATGTATCGTATAAAAGTACTCGGTGTGGCAGATTAATGAGGCATACGTACATATTTTTAGGTTATTTAAGTTGATAAAAGTTAGAATGAGATAGGTAAATAGTCCTCAGGTCCTCAATAAACATGTCAGGGGAGTGTCAGGAGGAAAAGAGGGCTTCCACTTCTTGTCTTGACAATAGTCGATACCCATAGAAAAGTGATTTTGTATTTCTTTAGATGTTCTACTGAGATATTTTAAATTCATATACATATTTATGGTTGAATCTAGCAAGTGGCTCGCCAGATGTCCAGTCTGCTACCATCAATCAGTGCAAAAATTAAGAGAATTATATATTGATGCGTTTTCAGCTTTTGGAAAGAGGAAGGGAATAAAAATAGGAAACGAGAAGGGAACGGGAAGGGAGTATATTTTAAAGCCGAAAAAAAATTGTTTATAAACACAGTTTCGGAAACGAAATAGATATGTTTGTGAAATTTAATTAGCTGCGGTAAACACTACGTGTTTCCTGTCATGTCTGTGTGATCCTCACTAGTGAAACAACTTAGATTCGCAGACACAAGACTCATAAGCGACATGCGACAACAACCGCTAGCCGGCATACGAGTGCAGACGCGTGTTTCACTTGTTTATGAAACATGACGGAAGTGTGGGACGACGAATTAATTTACAATGTGGCCTAATAGAAATGTTGTCTTATTTTTTTCTTTAGACTAGATATCGTTTTATGCAAATATATGTACACAGCAACAACATTACTTCTTCGGGCGAAAATTTCTTAATTAATTACTTAACGTGGACGGCATAATCTCTGATACATTGTTTCTATAAACTTTTACGTGATGTTACCGTGAGTTCACACCGCCGAAAATATTCACATAAAACATGCTGCCATCTCTGGTTTTTTTTTATAGAGAAAGAGAGAGATTACAACATGTTTTCAGCAGTGTGAACTCACGGTTACAGAAACATTGTTTCAAAGCTTATAGATTACAAATTTCCATTTGCACGGACCTGGAATGCTCTGTCGCGTCCTTCTTCGTATATACGCTCGTCGGTTACTTTTATTATCATCTTTTTTTGAGTATTCTATCAACTTGGTCGAGATATACTACGACACTTCAACTAGTTTTTGTATCGTAAATTTCCATCGTCGTAATACCACTCAACAAATAAGTTTCCACTAGGACACATAAATTATAGGCTACGTTACAATAGCTTATCTATGTTGGACAGGAATTCTCGGAAGTGTTCGCATGTCTGCGGTAATTATGATCACAGCCGTGCCGCGTGCTCTCGGCTTACACTTAGAATGGAGCTCTGCCGCCCAGTGCACTCGCGACCTCTCTATCACATTCGACACCGATTTGGATGTAGAAATGTCCAACCGAACCAAAAGGCCACTATCATGTCTACCGCAACAAACCCACTTTTTCTTCGATAAACAATCAAACATCTTTTTAAGATATTATTTTTTTTATATTAACTCTCATGTCCAACTAAACCAATTTTAATTTTTCAATCTTCCATTTTAACTAAAACTGTAATATAATAAAGAAAGCAAAGTATCAGTTCACAATTTGACGAGTTGTCTTTGACAGTTAAAGTTAATTTCCTGCCAGTTCATAATATGCCTAGTCCAATAATAAACTAACGAAGTTCACAATCGGTATTATTTACATATGTATTCACTTATTAATATAATTATTTTGTTTCACTAATATTTTTTTGTTCTGTTACGCTCAATCTCTCTAAACAGTTAAGGTATATTCAAAACATGAAGTTCTAACCATGTTTTCCTTTATCAGACACGTGTCATTTGTATCGCAGGATTATCGGGTACCCTTGTGTAGGAACGCTAAACCTCCTCTTAGTAATAGCTCACGGCAAAGTTTACTATGTTCACCTACAAGGGAGGATTTTATCCAGGGGTGAGGTGAGGGGACTGTGTCGTTGAAAGAAATTTAGAAATATTTGTGTTTAGATTGTATTTGAGAAACATCTAATATGATGACTTGTTTTTATCGTTGACTATCATGACCAACATCTTCGGGAGTAGGGTGAACCGGCTCGCACGTAGCATTCCCATTACATCGCCACCCAATATCAGGTGAAATTGTGGTCAAGTAGGTTCAAGTTTTTGTCATTAAAATAACCTATCATACCAACCGTGTAAATACGTGCGGCGAACTTTTCCGTTTTATCCTTAGATTTCATAAAAATTACAATTATATATAAGTATACAATGTACGGTCTATTTTGTTATAATAGTTTTTTTACAAGCTCCATTTTTTACTGGTACTCATTTTAATAGTTGCGTGCAAATGATTGCAGGTTGCATGGCACAAAAAATAAAATGGCCACTTTTATAAATTATCACCGAAGTTCACTCGATTTTGCACGTCTTTGTATTTTTTAAAATAATTCAGTACTCACGACATTTTTTTTATAATAATTACACTGATGCTTGATCACAATCCCTCCCGATGTTATGGCTATGTTTGGTATACTTGCCTTGCAATACATACAGGTTCGTTAACTTCGCCTACGGTGTTCATAATTGATCACCGATCGATATATATATATATCGACAGCCTATGTTAATTCTGTTGAATTCAGCTTTATAATATCATTAGAATTGTTAAAATCATTTCTATAGTTTCAGATCTTACCTACATCAAACAAATAATATTTTCTATTTTTGAAAGTCTAGCTAATGTTTGCGTAATTGGATAATTACTTTGATTTTCATAAATATACCAAAAAGCAAGTCCATTTAAAAAACCAAAAAACCCGACCGACTGTATGATTATCATCACACTCATCACATCATCGTATCACCCATGACACTCCGGGGAAGAATACGAATCTAATGACACCTCACCATTTAAAATCGGTCGAGAGGTTTAGGCTACGAGAGGTCACAATGGAACGGACATATATATAAATACATTACCCATCCTTCCTTTTTAGTCGGGAAATAATTGAAATCATTATTGCTATTAATTTTATTTTATCCAACAGTTTTGTATTTTGTTTTGTGCCGCGAAACAATCAAATATTCCACATATATCAAAGTAATATGTTAAAGTACATACTATATGTTTAATATCTACATACATACAACTATAGATACAATTATATAAGCTGTTATTATGATGATGGTGACATCGTGTAACCCACGAACGATAACCCATAGTTCATCGTCATGGTGTTACGATGGATGACAAACGAATGTTTGGATAACTACATTACAACTTCATGAGTGCTAATTTTTTTACAAGTAATTAAATTACTCTTGAAGACAATCTCGCTTGTTGTGGCAATGTGGTCCAAAGTTGGCCACTAGTTTTCGTTTAAAATTATAACATTATCCAATTTATAATTTGTAACGTTTAAACATTTTAAATGATAAAAAATAAGAACAAAAGGAACATAAACGCTTACTAGGTCTACACTCCAGTTGATTTGGCAAAGTCCAGTCACTCATCTAAACTAACACCTAGTGATCGCCCAGTGTTCGAAATTCGACCATAACTCATAAGTTACTTTCTTCTGTATGTGCATGTGGCTAAACTAACTGAGACGCTGGATTTTTAATGAAATTTATTTGTGTTTAATTAAGTTGGTCCCGGGATGGTTTAGATTGACAATTGGCGGATACTAGGAGATTTTCTTGATTTTTTTCGCGAATTACATAAAAAAAATTCGTTAGCTGAACCCGCTAGCAGATGACAAGTCAACGGTGGTGCAAGACAACATCTGCTGGGTCAGATAGTAATATAAAATTTTATCTTTCTCTTTCGTGCGCCCAATATTCTTAAAATGTTCCCGAAGATGTCGCTTCCTACTACACTACATGTATAGATACCTATGATACGTATTATAAAGAGTCTCTACTGTTTATATTAGGTATGAGTGACAGAGTTTATCCATTAAAAACAAACATTGAACCGATTTGATTAACGGTAAAAAGCTATATTGTCCCATAACTAATTTCCAATAGAACTGACACTGAGCTCACTTCTTACACGTTTCTTAAAATTTACTAGTTTACTTTCGTGGTCGGATAACATATCCCAATAATATATAGTTCTTAGTTTTTTGTGGCAACGCCATATCTTAAATTCTTCGACCAAGTTAATAATTAAAATAATAAAGCTTATTATTTTAACAGTTTGTGTTGATGGAGGTTATCGTAAAAATATTAAAGAGATGATTGTAAGAATGACGTTGCAATATCTAAATTGTCCAACATCCGTTCACATAACCTTGGTTTTGTAAATACTTTAAAAATACAAACATACTAATTGTTGCAACGCGACGCGTGTATTAATTTGAACTGACAATGCAGTTTGTCCATTTTCAACACTATTATAAAAAAAAGATATAGCACGTGAATCAATGTGTCAACAATTTAAACGTTTCGTTGGTTCGGATATGTTGAAAGAAGGATTGAAGACAGCGAGCTAAAAGTTATGATGCAAACATAAGTGGTGATATCGGCAGGGTACGCTCAAGAGGGACTCCTACCCTCCAGAATAGTGACACGTAAAAAAGGGTGTACATAAGTAATTTTAGTACTCTCGGAGTCGTCAATTTACTGGAAATCTTATTAGAAATCTGTAATCTAAGTAATTAGCGGTCGTTGTGGTTCACGGGCAGTGCAGTGCAAATTTTACTTTAATTTATAGTAGAGAGCATCTCAAAATTCTCGAAACATTTTCTCTTTTTTTCTGGCTATGTGTTTTAAAAATCAATCTGCAGGCTATGCTATGTGCTTCAGAACTGGTTCAATTGATTCGTATCTTCTAAAAAAAGACGGCTCATATTAATTTGGATTCAAATTGAACCTTTCCTTAGGGTAGTTCATCTCAGTCCTTTCCGACACAAGAAAGTAGTACTTATAAAGCAATTTCCTGACATATTTTTTGTCATCAGGTGAATGCCGACATCAATGTTTTGCCGTTCTGCTCACAATTTATCCCCATGGAGGTGATTTTGCACCCCAAGTACCAGAGCATCTGCTACCACCCCAGCATCCTGCCGAGGCATAGGGGGGCGTCGTCGATCAACTGGTAAGTTGATTTTATTACTAAACATCGCGAACAATAAGTAGTCCAGATGATAAATAACCTCCCCCAAGATAATATCTTCTATTGTTAATAACATTCTGATCAGGGATTTCAATAGCCCTGAGAAACCTGCCTATTTCAGTGAAGAGTTCTTTATTATCTTGGAGTACTATAAATTATATTGTAGGTTTTTTTAAGTATGAGGGTAACAAATGTATTCCAATAATCACAAAAGAAAGAACAGAGTTAGATTAGGTACAACCAATATTGACTTAAAAAAAAACAATGAACCCGACTGACTGAACCCCTGTGACACTTTGGGGAAAGAATGCGAAACGAGTGACACACTTTTTAAAATCGGTCAAGCCGTTTAGGCTACAGGAGGTCACAGTTGAACGGTTATACATACAACAATACGATTACCGGGCCAAAAGAAGAGCTAGACGAGGGAATAGTAAGGTTGGCAGAGCCCGCAACAACATCTGTAGCCCGAATGGGCCGGCTCGACCGGTGAAATACCACGACCTCACAGAAGACAGGCGTGAAGTAGAAGTATGCTTCTGCGTTTTGACTGATAAGTGAGGTGCCGGAGGCCTTATCCTAATCCTTTTTCCCTTCCTATCTTTTTCTAATAAGGCAAGGATGGGAAATGGGAGAGGATTTGACGGGAGGAGATGAACAGGAAAGGCCTATCCTTGTTTACTGTTTATCCCCTTCTCTGTTAATTAAAAGGTAGGCAACGCATTTGCAACTGATGAGCTTTTTGCAGATGCCTATGGGTAGCGTTCACTTGATTTTGGGTGAATTGCTGGCTCGTTTGTCACCTTCTACTGTCACTTATCAAACTTACTTATACATAGTGGTATTTTGGTGGTCTTTGGTCACTCCCCCTGGTTGAGTCGATGCAAACATGAAATAACTGCTACCACTGGTAAAATGATAACTGCCATGTCTTGTTTCATATTGTATAAGTTACGACAACCGGAGCGAGTGAAAGTAAATTGAGGATTATGCAAAACATAAAGCAATATTGTTAGTTGCATTTGTGTCCTATTCGCGTTACATTACTCTCTAATTCGTTATTTTAAGAGGTTTCAATTTTGTAACACGCAATTTATTTAATACGTTTTTTCCTAATAGGACGTTAATAGAGGGCGACAGCACTTGCGGCCTGTCCATCTTCTGGGCGGACGACGGCCTCGACACGGGCCCCATACTGCTGCAGAAGACCTTCCCCGCCACCATCGACGACACGGTCGACACCCTCTACAACAAATATCTATATCCTGAAGGTAGGCGAGATTTTTATATTAATTTGATGTAGTCATTAATTTCGATAGAGTAAGTAAACTAGTACTATATTCACCTAAGTCTTCGATAAGTCCTTCTTTGTCACATTGGAGGACATAAGGCTTTTGTCTTAAGAAAATATTAGAAGATTTTCGTGAAAAACGTCAAACACGCCTACGACTTTCCTGAATAAGATGAGATACATCAAACGTGCCTGGCAACTTTCTATGTCTCATTAAAGACGTATGTATGTCGGGCTTCTCCTTTAAGAGAGTATTGGTACATAGGGCACAACAAAATAGAAAATTGATAGATATATTAGAAACCCGTGTGGTTGTAGAGTGCAATCGTATTCCGTTTCAGGTATCAAGGCGCTGGCGGAGTCAGTTAACATGGTAGCGAACGGCACGGCGCCCAGGATCGAACAAACGGAGGAAGGCGCCACATACGACCCGGCTTTGTTTAAGCCAGAAACACACCTGGTTAGTTTATGACTGTACAGATAGCTTTTAAGGGACCCTTTAATTACCGCAAGCATGATTCATGATCTGGTAGACAGCCCATATAAAACAAAAAGTGGGAAATATATATGTGATTTTGATTAAAGTATTCGTAGCATCCTAAATTTGTATGAATAAATTTAACTATTTAATGATATGGTTTGGTAACAATTTCAAAAATTAATAATAAATCTTACAGATCGATTGGTCGAAAGGTGGCTTAGCGTTGCACAATTTCATACGTGGCCTGGACTCCTCCCCCGGGGCGACCACATTCATCAAGCCACAGACTAAGGAGGGCGTTGATGAGGGTAGCGAAGCGAGTGTTGAGATCAAATTCTTCGGCTCGTCTCTCTGGCAGGCCGAGTACGACACCGAGGGCGACAGGTTGGCGATACCCGGCCTTAACACGCCCGCTGTCATCCACGAAGCTGGGCTTCTGATCACCGCTAATGATGGTGTTAAGGTAAACTATTTTTAGTTTTAACTTTTTGTATAATAGATGCATAAGTAATTGTTTAAGCTATGTACATTTCCCAAATATAAGAGACGTATAATATTATTTAATATATAAGGGGCCATGTAGCGGGTACATAGTGATATTTTGCCAACTTAAAATCGATCAATCGATTCTACAACGCAATTGTTTTTACAAAGTATTATTTTTTAAATATGTACAGCAAATTGCTCATAGTTAATATTATCATTATTGCAATTACCATAATATTCAGCTCGAAGGACCATTTGTATTATCGGACTTGCGATTTTTTTTTTCAAACAAAAGTAAAATCTTCCTCTTTATTGATTTACTCTTGTCAGAGCGGTCATGGTTATGACGCTCCAGTAGATTGGGCAGCAGACAGTACCCGCCGCACAGCATCTTTCCTCCTCTGCCTGCTGGCGGCTGATCACGCACATTTGTGCACAGGAACACCCACCGCAGTCTTCACGTGATCCGTCCATCTGATCGGGGATTTCCCCCGTGGTCTTATGCCTTCGACTTTCCCTTGCACGAGTAAAGCGTTTATCAAACCAATAATTTATAAATGCAATATTGTTTCAGTTAAACGTTCAAAGGTTGAAGGTCAACGGTAAAATGATAAACGCACAAAATTTCTTCAAAGCAAACGAATCCAAAGTATCTCTGGTGCTGACGGCAGAAGAGAAACAGTTCGTAGAGGGCGCTCGTGATATCTGGAAGGCGATACTGAGAATAGATATCGAAGAGGACACAGATTTCTTCGCATCTGGCGCCGGATCTATGGACGTCGTCAGACTGGTCGAAGAGGTCAAGGACTTGGCTAAAATCGAACTGCAGAACGAGGATATCTACATGAATACTACATTCGAAGAGTTCTACCAAGTGGCAGTTATGAAATCAAGAGGCGGTTCGGGCGAAAAGGAAATCGTGTACGATGGTGTTGAAATGGAAGTGAACAAGATGAAAATTAAATTCCCGACCCAGTTGTTTATTAATGGGGAGTTTGTGGATTCAGACAGTGGGAAGATGTTGACTCTGGTCAACCCGACAGACGAATCTGTGATATGCAAAGTGCAGAGCGCCTCCGTCAACGACGTCGACAAGGCTGTGAAGGCTGCCAAGGTGGCTTTTGAGGAGGGAGAGTGGTCCAAGATCAGCGCCAGGGAACGAGGTCAACTGATGTTCAAGTGAGTATACAATGATCGTCTAAATCTATGTCGTCGAAGTCTACTCTCATTCGATTGCATAGTACTATAATTCCCACGTGTGTGGAAATTCAATTCTAATTTTTCACTTGTACTTTCTTGGCCATTACAATAGTAATCGTACACACGTCTATGGCTTCAATGCAAATAAGTTTTGATGAATAATTTTGTATAGAGCCGGTTTAAATTCGATTCAACATCTTATCGAATTGAAATATATGGCAAGGTTTGACGTACATACTTGAGAAACAAACAATAGTAAATCTATTCTTCAATTTGATTGAACCTTGATTTCATCAACACAACTTTCAGCTACTAATTCACTGAGGCACGCCGTTAACAGGTTAGCAGATTTAATGGAGCAACATAAAGAAGAACTAGCGACCATCGAGTCTATAGACTCCGGCGCGGTGTACACGCTGGCGCTGAAGACACACGTCGGCATGTCGATAGAGACGTGGCGATACTTCGCGGGCTGGTGCGACAAGATCCAGGGCACCACCATACCCATCAGCCACGCGCGGCCCAACAGGAACCTGACCCTCACCAAGCGGGAGCCTATCGGCGTCTGCGCGCTCATCACCCCCTGGAACTACCCCCTCATGATGCTGTCCTGGAAGATGGCAGCCTGCCTCGCGGCCGGCAACACCGTTGTCATGAAACCCGCCGCTGTGAGTTAAAAACATTATATTACATTCATACTTATAAATTTTCTTAAAATTTTTATCATAGTAATTTCATTATCTATTCAGAATAACACAAATTTCTATCTATACTAGTGATCGCCCAGTGAGTTTCTATTATCTGTTATGACCATAATATATGAACATTTTATTTTATTTAATCTAATCCTAACATATATTGTTGAAAATTTTTAACTATCTCCGCATCCCTACCATGAAAACTTTAATATAAAAATATAAAAGTCCATTTCACCAACTGACTTATTGCGAAAAATCTTAAAAGACAACTTTTTACATGAAAAATTATTAATGTGTTCTTTGAACAAAATTCATATTGATTTGTTCTTAATACTTATACCAGGCAAGATATCATAAAACTCATTAGACACCTCCGTGATCGCAATATTCTTACAGTGTGTGGTATAGTTGCATACATTTGTACGAATTATAAGTTTTTGGTTACGTAAAATTTTATAGAAAACTTGTAGGTAAAATCGATTACTTTTTATTTCCTCCTCGCACAAGTGGGTAGATTGAAACCTCTCCTGTAGAGACGGAGGGCGGGCTCGTGCGGGCAGCGCAGCAGTTCACCAGTCGCGGTGTTGCTTAGCGTAGAAGTTGCGTACGGGGCGGCCTAGTGTCGGTAGGCTTAGTGACGTCCACGGTTCTTGTCTCTTTCGATTTAATTGTTAAAAACATTCGGAACGTAGTAATATTTTTCCGCGCTGTGTCGGGCAGCAAGCATTGGTGAGTAATACGGGGCTGCAGCAGGAGTAACATCGCTCGCGCGTTACTGATCTTTACACCTGACCTTGAACTAACCGACTTAGACCTGGACAGATTAACTAAATCCTGTAAAAGTAGGAACGCTGGAATCGAATGGTAAGTTTTTCATTCCATTTTTAATCGACTTCAAAAAGGAGGAGGTTCTCAATTCGTCTGTACGTTTTCTTATGTTTGTAAAATCAGAACTCGGCTTCTGGTGAACCGATTACGGTGATTATTTTTTATTCGACAGGTAGTGTTGGTCGTGGGGTCCCATTTTTTTTTATTTTAAATCAAGATCTTACCAGGAGTTTTTGAGTTATTCTTGAT
>DWTW01002274.1:0-11258 GCA_018246275.1 Papilio slateri
GCTCGGCCACCTCGAGCCCGGTGTATCTGTGAAAGCCTCCTCCAGGCTAACAGTGGCAAGCCAGTCACAAAAAAAAATCCAAAGCATTGTAGTTGATCCATGGTAGTTGATCGTAAGAGAACAAAGTATCTACACGTGTAGTTGATCGCATAGAAAATAAAGTGTCTACATCTGTAAGCGAAGATCATTATTGAACAACCTACAGTCCACTACAATATTATTTAAAAAAAAACTTGTTATTCCGGCGACGCCCTGATGCTTTTCAATTTCACATGTTATATACATCATCATCTACATCATATTACATCTGGCTTTCTAATAATGAAGGAATTATTAAAATTGGATAGATAATTTTAGAGTATAAGTAAATCGTTCCTATTTATATAATTGGTACAGATATATGCTTAACCCTATTTACATTTCACTTGTATAGGCAGAAATGAAAATCGTTGTATCATTTTTTATAGAAGTTATTTTACTTCATTATAAAATGTCGTAACAAGTATATTTCGAGTGAGAATTAAGCTATGGGTTACGGGTTTCATTACCGGTTGTCATTAATAATAAATAACCTTATTACTTCAATCTTTTAGAGAGTCCTATCTAGTTTTTAGAAATATATTTATCTTATAAAATATCACACCGAACTAGATGTCGCAACAAATGACGTGGGTTCAATCTGCAACAGACATTTGGAATTGGATTCTAAGCGGCCTGAGTCTATTAAAAGGGCTTTAATGTGAACCTAAATACAATTGTTAACCGCTACACTGTCACTATTGGGACATTTATCATATAAAAAACACTTCAAGATTTTGACAGTAATAATCGCCCATAAAAATCCGTAATATACAGAAATACAAATTTAATGGCAATTAAATAATTACAGGTCAAAGAACAAACACATTATACTCGTAATATTAAAAGTTGACAAAATCTCACATCACATCAATTTACAACGATTTTGCAATTAATAGAGTTACACAAAATAAAACTTTTAATCTAACCAAAAATTATTATTTTCTTTAATTTAAAATGCTATTTTAAAAGGCTAAGTCAAGACTTCGTAAGGACGTAACGCTGTGCCGTGTTCCGGCTGTCGGTTGTAGACGGCGGGCCCCATGACGTGCGTCGTCTTCTCGCTCCTCGCCAGTCTGTGCGCCGCCAGAGCCAGCTTGTCCGCGAGTCACGATCATATTGCTGCCGGTTCCTTTAAGCGTTTTAAAATCAGGAAGCGTTTGTCTCGTGAATCGCACCACCTGGAAAATAAGTAACGATGGCAATGTTAATGTGCGAAATAAATAACGATTTAGCTGAGGTAGTCGGAGGTACCCTAGCGATTGCCCTAACTGCACGTTTTTGCATACGGAATGCCCGTTCTCTGTCGGCCGCTCGTCCTCATTGCTCGGCGCTGCTCTGGAGAAGCGGGAGAGCGAGAGAATACGGGGTGCTTTAAGTATGTTTTGCGTTGGGTGCCAACAGTCAAGTCCATCCCTTTCCATCTCCTCTTTTTCTTTTTTTTTCATCTGCTACATAACTACAGAATGTCTCGCTAATATCTCTATGACTCTTAACTGTTGCGGTGCTTGTCGTTTGCGGTGTCGCTTGCTCGATCGCCTCATTCTGCCACAGAAATAGATAGTCGCATTTTTGCAATAATTTTATGAAACATCTAAAAACAGTTGATTAAAAACTTAATGTTATATTGGAGTACGAAATGAATGGTAAACGCTAGATAATTAGTTTAGGAAATTGTTTGCTATTTGCCACAATAGAATTTTTTTGTACACATTTGTTACATTTATGTGACACATTCAGAGAATACAAAGGCCAGTCTGCAGGAGCTCGGGCAGTCCGGGTCGGGAACGGACAATAGCAATACATCTCTTGGGAATTCACTGAATGAAACTGTCCTAAAATTCCTCGCTTATAACTATTATAACCATTGTTTCTTTTCATTATTGTGTATAAATTAAATTGGTGACAATCTCTATATAACATAATAACAATCTATCATAATTACTCGTAACTCTAATGAGGGTCTCATCATCATCATCTCTAATCAGAGATAAAAGAATTTAAAGTCGTCATTATAACCGGTAGTATGAACCTTCCCTGCAGAAAACCAATGCAGGTACCCTTACGGCCACTTTTGCCCTAAAGTGATATCCTACTTAAGTACGTATGCATGTGTGTACGAATATACATCTATGTAAGTATAGAATTACTTTAATGAAGTTTACAAAATATATCGATATGTACTTATATATATACAAACATAAAAAAGTCTAAGTTGTGTGAAAATGTTCATAGCAATGGATTATTTTTTTTATTTATCTGTACATATGCAACCCCTTCAGCTTCAAAATTTCCATATGATTTTATTTCTTTTTAAAAATAAATAGAAGATAAACAATTTTCTCGAATTATAGGCGTTAGTTTTATAAAAATACTTTGCATGTTTGTCAATTTTTAAAGTATATTATCACTGATTTACAATTCAGAATTAAGCCTTGTACATGTATCACTATAGTTACTTAATTAACGTCAACATTTGACGGCTGAAGAGATGCAAGGAGCAGTTAAGATGTTACAGGCAGAAAACAACCAATCTCAGTTAGCTCGACACTTTAACCTCTGGATCTCTCTCGACCCTGGTGTTTCAAGATATAAAGCACATTTATTTCAAATGTTTTCAACTTGCGAATTAAATTTATAAAATAACTAACCATTGGAAATACATATGGTTACGTTATTTCGTAAAATAAGAGCCGTATTCGTCCAATATAGACTTAAATAAAATGTACTTTTTATATTTTACATCAACAATGTTCACTGGTGTCCCGTGGGTGGTATAAAGTTAATAAAGAAGGTTCTGTGGGTGCAAAAGGAATGCCAGGCAATAAGCTGTCGACGAAAAATTTATGGTCAGTCTCTTGAAAGACTCAATAATGATATTTCAATCAACCCTACCTAAAAAAAGGTTTTTTCCTCTCCGTCTTTTTCCCCATTTCGTGGAGTCGGCACAGTATGACTATAGTCGTTCATACTGTATAAGGTTTTAGCTACAGTTTTTTTTATGGCCAGCCGCCTGCCTGACGCGAACTCTCGCGCTCGCGTAGATTGTCGAAAATAATTTACTAATATAATATTTCTTTAAACCATTCCAACTAGGTTATATTTTAATTAGGTTATTGACGCCTACCTCAAAAAAGTATGCGGCAATATTTATTGGTAATTTATTTTATTAAATTTATAAGCCCTCTTCGGTTTTTATGCCATACAATATCATAAACTTCATGCAAACTGCGCTTCGTAAAGGCTTATGATCTGATTTACATCTTTATGGCTTCCACCTCACTGAGGTGAGGTGGAATACTTTTATTAAATCAGACCAAAGTTATAAGTTACGTTTTTAGGGCTTTTTTTATCTGGTCAAGGTTGCGGGATTTCATCGAACGACAACAGACCGATTTTTGTGGCGATCGATGGGAGTGGTTTCGTACTATGAAACGTGTATGCAGTAAAAGGTAATAATGAATTTCACACTTCTTAATCACAGATAAAAATTTGGATTATTTAATTATTATATATTTTATAAACTGTTGTAATGACATGTTCAACCACAAAAATTCATAGCCTTTATTTTATAGTGCTATCAATATCTAAAAATCGCTACATCCAACATAATGGTAACAGTGGTAGAGCCCGCAACAACAACACCAGTTGCACGAATGGGCCGGCTCGACCGGTGAAATACCACGACCTCACAGAAGACAGGCGTGAAGTAGAAGTATTTTGCGTTTCGTCCGACGAGTGAGGTGCCGGAGGCCCAAATCCAGCCCTCTTTCCCTTCCCATCCTTTTCTAATTAGGAAGAGATGGGAAGGTGAAGAGGATTTTACAGGGGAGGGTATGGATAGGGAAAGGAAATATCCTTTTTCCTATTTATCCTCTCCTCTGTCCATAAAGGTAGGTTACGCATCTGCAACGCGGTCACTTGATATTAGGTGACCCGCTTACTCGTTTACCTTCTTCTATAAAAAAAATGAATTGTCCGACTCGGTCAATTACCACAGCCTCACAGAAGACGTGACATTTGTTTTATGCTTCTGAGTTTCGTCTGATCAGTGAGGTACTGGAAACCTAGCTCCTATCCATTATATTTTACGCCAGTCATCTGTGGAGTCGGGATACTTCCTCGGTCGAGCCGGTTTATTCATACGTGTCGCTGCCGAGCTGTCCTACTAATGACAGTATACATTAATATTCTTTTTAATTTTCATATGTCAGGGCGCATGAGCGACCACTGCGAGGCGGTGCGCACGATGTCGACGCGCTGCTTCGCGACGCTGATCCAGCTGATGCCGCTGGACGGCGCCGTGCCCGAGCCGGCGGGGCTCTCGGCCGAGATGCGCGCGCGCCGCCAGCGCGACAAGCAGTTCCTCGAGCAGCTCTTCAACCCCAAGTCCATCAAGGACTACAAGATACCGGTCCCAGTGTCCGCCGAACTGAGGAGTTATCAACAGGTACTGTTGTAGTTTTTTCCTCCTTCCATCCATTAGATAAATCTTGATCTTTACAGAGCTTACAATGAAATTTCTATAACTAATTTAAAACTTGTTTCCATGTCTTAAACAATGAGATCAACATAATGTAAAACTTTTTCCTCAATAAAAGCGTTTCCCTTTGAACTTCTTAATGGCATAAATATTGAAAATGTATATTTGCAGGTTTATTAAAATGTATATATTCAAAACTCTTGCTCAGGCTGGTGTGAACTGGCTGCGGTTCCTATACGAATACGGTCTGCACGGCGTGCTGTGCGACGACATGGGCCTCGGCAAGACGATCCAGTCCATCGTCGTGGTGGCCGGCTCGCACTGGGAGCGCGCGCAACAGCGCCGCGACCGCCTGCCCTCGCTCGTCGTCTGCCCGCCCACGCTCACCGGTACCTCACCCTTGGCGTATACCAAGCACACACGTACTCACATCAACTCCGTCATACTAGTAACACACACTTTGTATGTGGATGGCTACTTTCGATTGCTATGTCGATTGTAATATCGTATCATAGCTATGTTATCAGATCCAGTTTTTTTAACGATGCAATCGATATCATCAAATATGACTAGTACGCGACACGACACGAATTGTCGTCGATTTTAGTATCTTAGTGGTTTCTTACGGTTTTATTAACGATGCAATCGGCTTTGCGTATTAATGTCAAGTTAACGGCAGCAGTTTTATCCTCGTTCGTCGTATACATTTTAAATACAATGCATGAATTTTGATTTAGTATCGATATATAATCACACTTGTTATTATTTCTACATACATTACGCAGACATGCTTGTCCGTTACGGATGCTCTTAGAATCGAAGACATAAAATGAAGTACAATATTTAACAAATATTTGTTTCATTTTTAGGTCATTGGGTGTTCGAAGTGAACAAGTTTATTGACAAGAAGTACCTCAAGCCGTTGCAGTACGTGGGCACGCCGGCGGAGCGCGAGCGGCTGCGCGCGCTCGTCAGGCACTACAACCTCATCGTCGCCTCCTACGACATCGTGAGGAAAGACATCGACTTCTTCGGTACCATCAAGTGAGTTCAAGCATCGGCACCACGTTTTGATGGTACAAGGTGCCTGCGACACTCGTCACAGGAAACCTAAAAGTTTTTTACCTTTACGTCCGCGTTCTGTGGAGTCAAACCTGTATTTTCCTATTCGTGCAACATCTATAAATGTTTTAATTTTATGTAATCACAAAACTTATTGGAGAATTTGCTTCTTCGCAGGTGGAACTATTGTGTTCTCGACGAGGGCCATGTCATCAAGAACGGAAAAACGAAAGCATTCAAGGCGATCAAACAGATAGTCGCCAATCATAGACTCATACTCTCGGGGACACCTATACAGGTAATCATAGTTTGTTCGTTGTCTCCGCACTTTTGGAACGTTACTAAGGAGCTTCGGGTAACTTAATACAAGAAAAGAGAGAGCAAGACAAAATGTCACGACTTTATTAGCCATTTGGCAGAAGAAAGCCACTTTTTTTTCTTCCTGCCCTTTTCCCACTTTATATGGGGTCAGCACAGTACGACTTTAGTTCATACTGTAATAGTTTTTGGCTATAGTTTTTTTTTACGGCCGGCCGACTGCCTGACGCCAACCCTTCTCGGGCATATATTTAAAGAATTAGTAGATTATTAAAATCGTTTACTAATATTTCCTTTAACCATGTCCAACCAAGCTTCGGTTCGCTTTGGTTCGACATACCAAACATGTCGAAAGGTGAGATTCGAACCCACGACCACGCTGTGCATGTTTCGCGGCCCTATTGGTGCATGTCATGTGTGTATTTTTATTATATGAATATTTTACGAGGAAAAGAAACAAGTTAATGACATGATGATAAGTGACTGCTTACAGATGCATTGTCAATCATTACGAGGTGCGTAGGAGAACGTATATAGGGAATAGAAAGGAGAGTGGGAAGGGAAAGGAGATTAGAGGAGAAAGAGAGCCTGTAATATGTCTTACTCTCCGTGCCACTAGACCATCATGTCCGGAAACTGTAACATTGTCTCTAGCGTCATCGAGATGTAGCTAAATTCTTAGGACATCAATCTATGTACAATTGGTGTCAATATTCGTAGTCTTAGCCGGTGACGTCATTCAGTGTCGTGATATGTGTATTGCAGAACAACGTACTGGAGCTGTGGTCGCTGTTCGACTTCCTGATGCCGGGGCTGCTGGGCACGGAGCGGCAGTTCACGGCGCGCTACTCGCGGCCCATCCTGGCGGCGCGCGACGCCAAGGCCACGCCGCACCAGCTGCAGGCCGGCGCGCTCGCCTGCGAGGCGCTGCACCGACAGGTCACCAAATAAACGAATGGATCGCACGGCCAGACCGCGCTCGCTTACGATTCGGCCCGTATGACCGACACGCCGGTGGAGACATGGATGGTGGGAGGATTACACTATGCCCAGTGCCTTGAACTGTAGAAAGATGTGTTTGCGCTCAATGCCATCAGAAACCTCTTCACTTCTTGTACGAACAGCTGAGCTGTGAATCCATTTAGCTTCTTATCGATGCCGCGAGAAAGCTTTAATGATGACAATATATCTAATGAGATTGAATTGTTTATAACGTCTCCATTTTTTTTACATGTGTCACACAACATGTGTCGTACAACTAAACGGCGGTGATATAGTGGGTACCTAATTATTCCCCGCGGCGCCAACCGCTGTTCGTGCTGTCGTAGGGCAATATATCACACTCTTTGGTAATACCATAGACAAACAATTGTTCTCAAGGCAAGGCCTGCATGATGTTATTTACGCGTTGCCTCCTAAATTACCTTAAAAGCCTATTTATATTAAAGACACAATGTACTAACGTAGCGTTGTCGGAGGGATTTTAATGTTCTCGGAAATTGCAATAATTTTTCTGTTGATTAGGTGCTACCGTTCTTGTTGCGACGCGTGAAAGGAGACGTGCTGCGCGAGCTGCCGCCGAAGATCACGCAGGACTACTATTGCGAGCTGAGCCCGCTGCAGCGCCGCCTCTACGAGCACTTCGCGCGCGACCACGCCCCGCACCACGCGCTCGCGCACTCCCATACACACGTCTTCCAGGTAACAACCAACCTCTAACCCCACTACCCCACAAGCTGCGCAATACCACAGCCAAACTTCTATATCATAAATGCGAATGTGAGTTTGTTTGTTTGTTACGTTTTCACGCGTAAACAACTCAACCGGTCATCATGAAATTTTGCACACACATTGTCAGGGGTACAGAATGTAATAACATGGGTACCTGTTATCAAAAAAAAAAACTTCCCGAGAAATAGATAAATGAAATCGGTCGCCGTGGTATTGTATTGACATGAAAATAACAACTTTTTTACCGTTTATTATTGTCATGTCATACGTTACCATGGAAACCGATAACAAAACTTTGATATTCACCTAAATGCCAAGCAAATATACGCGAAATCAATTTACAAATTCGTGTGATGTCGCGGGAACTTCTAGTATCGTGTGTATCAGTTCATTATTGCAAATAACAATTAGTCATTACCAAGGATTTATTTAACATTGTTCTGATATTCGTAAATCGTTTGTTATCGGCAGGCGCTGCACTATCTGCAGAACGTGTGCAACCACCCGAAGCTGGTGCTGACGGCGGAGCACCCGGAGGCCGCGCGCATCGCCGCCGAGCTGGCCGCGCAGCGCTCCAGCCTCGACGACATACACCACTCCGCCAAGCTGCCCGCGCTCAAGTAATTACACATTGGCATTTTAACTATCACCGGCAAATGTTGGCCGAAGTGCGAAGACCTCACAGAGGACAAACCTCAAGTGGACGTAAAACACCTCTGAGTCTGACAATTGAGGTGCCGGAGGCCTGATCCTCTTCCCCTCCCTCCATACTTTTCTTCTAGCTTTTTATTTGTCCACATCCCTCTTCAGCTCTTAAGGCTGCAATGCATCAAATAACAATGCTCCTTCCATCAAAAAAAATATCGTTACAATGTTACTTATTTTTTAAACAGACAACTTCTACTGGACTGCGGCATCGGTACGGGGACAGCCGACGCGGAGAACGGCGCGGTGGTGTCGCAGCACCGCGCGCTCGTCTTCTGTCAGCTGAAGAAGATGCTGGATATAGTTGAGAACGACCTGCTGCGCGCGCACCTGCCCGGCGTCACGCACCTGCGGCTCGACGGCAGCGTGCCGCCGCACCAGCGGCACGCGATCGTCACGCGCTTCAACACCGACGTCTCCATTGACCTGTTGCTCCTCACCACTGCTGTAAGTTACTGTCTCTCTTGTAGCTTGAGAAATACAAAAGTTTCATTTAAGTGCAACTCCACTCTTCAATATTCAATTAAATTTGCGTTTTGTTGAGTTAAAAAAAAACGATTTTGTTAATTTACAACGTCATGTATGTAGAAGAAGGGAAAGAGGTGTGCTGTGACATGATGGAAATTCATTATGTCTGCTTACCCCTCTGGGTTACTTGAGTGATCATTTATATATTTTGTATAGTCAACTATAGAACAAATAAATGTTGTATTGTAGGTGGGCGGGCTCGGTCTGAACCTGACGGGCGCGGACACGGTGATCTTCGTGGAGCACGACTGGAACCCGATGAAGGACCTGCAGGCCATGGACCGCGCGCACCGCATCGGCCAGCGCAAGGTCGTCAACGTCTACCGCCTCGTCACGAGAGACACGCTCGAGGAGAAGATCATGGGGTCAGTGCTGCCGGTCCAATACTTGCCTAGTCTGTCTAACAAGATCATCGCGATAGTCTAAGATACAGATAGATCCTAGATTTCATTAAAAACCGAGACAATGTTACTACGACTTTTTTTTCAATAACGAATATCTTTTATTAGGTCAGTAAATAAGGGAATGTAAATTTGTTAATTTTTAATAAGCAAGCAGTGTTATTCTCAGTCTTGAAATTAAAAAACTTTTTTTATTCCGTTGATCTTGGTGACATTAGTAGAAAGTTACGACAATATCGTAAAGCCAAATATTAAACTTCTTATAGTTATATTGGTGTTCTTTCAGTGTATTACCGATCTGGTTAAATTGGGGTTGATAGGGGTAAAAATGTGTCTTGGTGATCAATGTATCACCGCCTGTACTTTAAAATCCATGTTGATGTTATCACTCACCATATGTCAAACGTCCGTGTTGTGTATAAACTACAATTTTCAATTATAATTTGCAGCTTGCAAAAATTCAAGCTGATGACAGCGAATACGGTGATCAGCAGCGAGAACGCGGCCCTGGAGACGATGGGCACGGACCAGCTGCTGGACCTGTTCCAGCTGTCGGGCCAGCCGCCGCAGGCGCAGCAGTCCGCGGCCGCCGGCTCCAGGTCCGTGCTGGAGACCCTGCCGGACCTGTGGGACGATAAGCTGTACGAAGAGGAGTACGACATGACCAACTTTATTAAGAGTTTGAATAATATTAAAAGTTGAATAACTTTGGTCGCTGTCAATTAGTGTCTCAGTGTTCGATATTCGTGTTTTTCTTTCATAAGTTTAACTGTTCAAAATAAGTTTAACTTATATTTTTTCTTAAACCTAACTTCTTTTCATTTCAAAGAAATTATGTAAATTATTAGAAATCGGTTTTCTAAGTGATTCTTTAACATTTCTGAGGTAATAATAGGTGTGCACAAATAATCGAAATATAATTTGACTTGGACAAGTCTTAGTCCGGCAGATATAAAATTTAACATAATGGAGAGCAGACCCACACTGAGGGCGTGTTCGCACCGAACGTATTGTAAGACGCTAGCGTGAGTACAAAAATGCATCGCGGTTTCACGTTCACTGCAGGGCTTACAGTGAACCTGCCCACAGTCGTTAGATGATAACGAACTGATACGTTTGGTGTGAACTTGGCCTCAGACCTTAATTGATTTTGTAGCAAAAAAGCTATCAACAAGTAGCTTACCACATTTGAGTTTTGAAAAGTTCTGTAAAATAAAACCCATAGAGAATTAATTTTACCTGGGTGTATTCTACAGACAGACTGCGTACACAAATAGTCTAGAACTTTTTGAGCGACTTCTTTGTTCTATATGAAAATATTTAGTGTATAAGTTTGAGGAATGCAGCTTTAGTTTGTCCGAACTCTTTGTTTTAATCCAGCAAAAGGTTTGCGCAGCGATTTGATGGTTTATAGAATTTGATTGTTGGATTATGGATTGTAGTTCAGAATTTGGAAATCCAACAGACTATATATCAAAGTGATTAATTTCTACAAAATCTATGATATGAAATTTAGTATATTAAAAACAGAATTTGGATTTAATGTTACTAGTTCTGTCACAAAAGCTGTTGGAAAAATCAGGAGATGCGAACTGGTTTCAGTCTTTATTAATTAATTAATGAACACTTTGTACTGTTCATTCGTTAATAAGATGGAAACGCTTGTGCGGTGTGTGTATGTCACCAAACGATTGTAAACTTCGTCACTTTATAATCGGACTAGACATATTATAATTTGTCTGGACGAATCATTGACAATTTAACGTATTATGTTAAAGCTACAAACCTATTGTTTCTTCGATAAGCATCGTTTTTAGATATTTTTTATAAAGAACTTATATCGATCAGATTTGTGACATATTAAGGAAAGGCGACATAAGGAGTACCCGTAACCGACGAGCAGTATGCATGTATGCGTAGATGTATGGATGTAGATGAAGCGAGAGAGGTGT
>DWTW01002275.1:0-11256 GCA_018246275.1 Papilio slateri
GACCTGTGATATCTTCCGGGCATCCATGATGATTACGATTCGAGTCACTAAAGACGAACGCATCATGAGATGGCGGAAAATTACCCGTTGGTCATTTAATTATTTTTTTTAATTTTCTTTAATTATTTTTTAATCCAACTAAATTAAACGGCATATATGATATTATATACGACCAGATGACTGAGATTATAAAGATCTGAAGTACCCGTGAACAACAAGCGTAACTAAGTATATGGAATGGTTAGTGGTGATAAGGTATGCTAGGCCCTTGAAAATCCGGAATTTAGGTCTTCCAGTTTGGGTCATAGGTACTAGAGCTGAAACGGTTTTATTTGAATGCACTGGTGAAATTTTTTTATAATTTTTATCTTAACAATAAAAAAATAGTGGGAATAATAAATAGATATTTAGTACGTATTTATAAGTATCTAGTTTCATATATAAAAACGCAAGTTTCCCTCATTTTCCATTGATTTATTTTTTGTTATATTGAATTCAATAAAATAATGTGTTTTATTTAAACAAAATAGTTCAACAGAAGAAGAAATATGTAACTTAATAAAACACTAAATCTGATTAAATTCCACGCCATTATACAAGGGTCTATTGACCAGATAAGAGAGAGAGGTTCAAATGTAGCGCCGGGAACATGGGCATGTCTATAATAAATTAAAGACCCCAAAAACTGATAAATTGCGGGTAGAACAAACATTGTGCAACAATTGAAAAGTTTGCTTAAAATATAATTGAATTAACTCGTCTCTATAATGACACAAAGTTTATACGATATTTAATTAAATTCGAATAATGTCTAGAATAAATTACAGGAAGTTTGTTTTGAACTAATTACTAAAGTAGTGAATCCTTGGTAACCAGTGTGTTAATCGTGATTGCTAAATTCTAGGATTTAAGTCAGCAAAAATGAAATCATTATATTGTGACTTGGACCCAACTGTAAAAACAACAAATAAGCATGCGCAGACGTAGGTATAGATGTATGGAAGAGGGAAATTCATAATCTCTGCCTACGCAACTAGGTAACTGGCGTAAGGGCTTATTCATTTATAAAATAATCTACAGTTTATATAAAGCTTAAAGTTTACAACAAAAGAAAATAAAAAGTCGTAGTATCGATGAAGTAAGCTCAATTCATAAGCTTTCAAAGATAATATGATAATCGTCGAACATATGAACCGTGTACGCCTAATCCAACATTGTACTATAAAGCCGCCATTTTGCATGATATTGCGCCCATTTTCATCACGTGGTTTATGCGGGTGGCCGCTAATATTGTTCTTTCCTATATCAGTTATTGGAAATTCAAATAACACAGTCTATTATGAAATCGTTATTATTTGTTCATTTGTATCACCTCAATGTGATTTACCAAATTATTCATTGGCCGAGTTGTTTTAGTTACTATTTTTAATGTTATTAATTCTAATGCATTAAAAGCATAAATGACAAAATAGAGACAAAGAAAAAGAATAGTAAATACATTTAGCGAGAGATTAGTAATATATTAAATCAACTTTGTAATTGTTTTTTGTATAGGTAAAGACATTTTATGGGAAGCGAAAGCTAAAGATGTTAGATTTAAATAAGAAAAATTCCATCATATTTTTTAAAATTATAATTGAGTATTATTGCCTAGTAATATCGTTACTAGGTGACAACTGAGCGGTAGGACAATAGAGTGAGTATGTCCGTATATGTACAGAAACGCAAAAGATTAACTAATCCGACTTAATACAGGTTTAATGAGAAAGGACGGTCACGACCAATACCAAGGAGTGCATTACATACAAATCTGAATACAAATAACTTTCTGTTCATAAAGACATCGTCAACGATCGTTACAAAATAAAAAAAAGAATCGTAATGATTTATTTTATCGATGATCAACGATCTCTCTCTCTCTGCCTCTCTACTGCTGGAGGTTCGACGTAGACTCGGAGTCATATCTTTCCTTGTTCTGTTCATTTTGCTGACTGCTAGGGAAAAATAATAACGGCGATATCCCGTTGCGTTCAGTCATCGCAATTCCGTAATCGTCTTATATAAGTCCTTTTACCTATTGCAATGACGTCCTTATGCATGTACTGGTATTGCTGCTTCAAATCCCAGGTCATAAAAACTACGCCCATATAACAAGGCACGCCTTTTCCGCTGGTTCTGCCAAATTTTGTTATAAAAACATCTACGCCATTACCACCGTTGAGGTCTTCAGGTGTAACCCTAGGCAGGGATCCGTCGTTACACCTCACAGCACTGTGCGAACACAGCACTGGGCACCTTTGAACTTCGTCATCAACATCTTCCGGCCTACTGAAAGATGCGATGTCCACCCCCGCGACGTGGACGCGCCAGAGAAGAATTACTTAATTGGACGGTAGAGAATTCAGCTCTATTGTCCCTTAAGCCGAGTTAACGGACTTGTTTGTGCCCAAGCCCGAGGACCCGAGAGCAATGTTCACTCACATATTACTTAAGAATTGTGTTATAATAATTCAATGTAATTTTGTTCGACAGAGACATACACCAAAGAGAGCGAGCAGACGTGCGGCGACAGCGGGACGAGGCTGCGGCAGCTGCTCGCTAATGCCTCGGACACTATGAATAAGGTAAACGAATGCAAAAGCATTATTACCGCAGGTTTACAAAACATGTTGTCTCTCTCTCCTTCTCGGTAAGAAAAATAGAGATGCAGTGTGAACTCACGGTTACCACATCATGTAAATGGCGGAGTGGAGAGCTAGAGAAACTTCAAGCAAAGAGGATACTCCTTCCTCAAAAGCGGTGATCAATCTACTAGATCTCCTTTTGGAACATTGTGCGCAATACTGACAAATCTATGCGAAAATCAGTTAGAAAAATGTGAAATTAAAACTTGTTACACGATTTGACGGATAATGAGGCTTTTTTTTTAAATAGAAGGCGGCGAACGAGCAAGAGGTTCACCGTTATCAAGTGAACGCCGCCCATAGGCATCTGCAACAAGGTAATGAGTTGCAGATGCGTTGTCTACGATTTTCATGGACAGAGAAGAGGATAAACAGAAAAGGATACCTATTACCTTTTCCTGTCCATCCTCTCCACCGTCAAATCAGGATTAATCTGCACTGTGTGTACCTTTAATACTCAAAGATACATCGTAACATCCACAGATGGCAGCACTGCACGATGAGCTGACGTCACATATACACAGGAGCAGTTCCGAGCAGCAGTCGCAGCTGCGGGCAGCACTGCTCGCGCACGGCGGGCACCTGCAGGCTGCAGTGCGGCGGGCGGCAGCCAGCAGTACTGGCGCGCTGCGGTCTGCAGCAGAGGTCGACTTGACCGCAGCGCTGGCCGCGCACTTGGAGCAATGGGTGAGATACAACACAAAGTTTTCAAACAACACATATAGATGGCAGCACTTCATAACAAGCTGACACGACGTACGCAACAGTAGTGCAGCGGGCAGCAGCCAGCAGTACTGACGCGCTGCACACTGCCGTAGAGGTCGACTTGAACTCAGCATTGGTTGCGTAGCAGTATTCATATGTTTCAAACTGCATCTTAACATTTCCAGTACTCGAGCATGTCATCGAGCGTGTCCACGCTGCGAGGCGGGCAGACGCAGTTCGTGGCAGGCGTGCAGGGCGCGGCGCTGGCTCGTATCGCCGCCGCTCGCCGACAGCGGGCCGCGCGCCGCGAGCACGCCGACCGCACCAACGCCGCCATCTCCGCGCGCATGGCGGTGAGTCACCACATTCACTCAAGTTATAAAGCAACAGGACAAAAGTGACCAATATTACCCGAAAATAAGTAAACTTATACTAGACGTTTTGATGTGTGCGTGTAACGCACTTTGCAATTCTTCTGGCAATTTGTTGCATGACATGGATGGTGTACCACAGCATGCAATGCGGACAGCCGGTAGCCAAAAGATTCTAGAATAGTAGCTACGTAGTGGGCAAACACAGTAGGTAGGACTCCCACAAAATGGACCGACGCCCCCGTCAAGTTTGCGGGAGTCCATTGGACGAGGTTGTTAAAATGATAGACTCATTGCTATAAGAATCCTTGTTGAAAAAGATGAACTAAATATTAGATAAATCAGCTCTATTTTAATTATTACAAACTTGTTTCTAAATTTCACACAACGCATTACGGTACAAAACGAGAAAGGCCGCCGTTATCGATATTCACTCACTACCAACAACAGATGGCGCTACCTCCAGCAGTGGGATTGTTGGCTGAAACGACGAAGACGAATATTTTACATTTTTTTTAATTACCTCAAATTATTAGGTATACGTATTAAAAAATAAATACGCACAGATTAATTTAAATATATTTCCTCACAGCTTATAATGGAAGACAAAGCTAATATAGAAAGACAAATGAACGAGCAAATAGAAGATGTGAAAAGAGAAAGAGCCGACATGGAGCTCCGTTTGACCGAGTGGATGGAAGAGGAGAGGCGATTGCTAGAGGAACGCATCGCGCGCCACGTCGAGAGGGAGCGAACGGCTTTAGAAGAACGACTGAAGACTAGGATAGATAGAATAGAAGAGCAAAGAAGAAAGATGGCAGAGAACATATCTCATAACTTGGAGTGGCACGACGCCCTGCTCAGGCTGAACGAACAAGAGAGCGGAGCGCTTGACGGGGACGTAAAGGAGAACGAAGAAGATGTGCGGACGTGCTTGAGTGATGTCGAGAACTTTAAGCGACTATGTGATGAAGGTAAGTTGAGGCTTTGGATGAGACATGGAAACTTTTGGCAGCCTAAATATTGATGAGATATTTAATCTATACTAATATTATAAAGAGGAAAGATTTGATTGTGTGTTTGAATGAAATAGGCTCTCAAACTACTGGACCGATTTGAAAAATTCTTTCACCATTAGAATCCTACATTATCCCTGATGAACATGGGCGACAGAATTTATGATTTTTTGAAATTTTTATTAATTGTCACTAATTATTGCGAAGCCGGGGCGGGCCGCCAGTCGTAAATATTTTAGCTTTTATTTCTTTCGACGTAATATGGAATATACATATTAATCGTTAGTTCACACCGCTGAAAATATTAATATTACTCTGTCGTATATATAGAGAAAGACCGAGACAGCAACTTGTTTTATGTGATTTCAACTTGTGAACTCACGGTAAGGATGTCAAAAGTTTAATAAATTTCTCATTTCAACATAAGTTGCGGAGACCAGCTCAGTGGGAGCTAATAGCTTTGCTTCTAAAGCAAACTTGAAAGAAATAAAAAGATTTTACCGTACCATAAAAATGAAATAGACTTTCCGTTCAGGAATCGATGCAGTGTCGGCGGAGGTGGACTCGTTGAGCGGGAACGTTCTGAGTGTGGTCGGCCAGGTCAGGAGCCAGCTGGTGGCCGTCCTGCAAGGCGCCCGAGAAAAGGTTGAGGTACGTCTTGTACTACACTACTTTGTTCCCGCACGTGGCGACGCCGGTACATTGCCGGCTCGAACATCTGCAGCACATTTGGTTGCAGAAATCTATAGCCGGCGATCGTTACAACCAGTCCCTAGTTGACCGACTATTTGGCTATGAATTGCATAATGATGTAATATGAATATTTTTCGAGTTTTTACTGTAACTGTGGCCCGAGCTTCGCTCTGCGCCCAGCCGCGGCTTTTGTAAGGTCGGATTTTTTCGCAATGTTGATATTAGCGCGATCTAACAAAAATATTATTATCCTTAACACTCCAACAAAAAAAGGTGCTTATATTTTTTTGATCATTATACTATATATTTTCATTGCCTGAAAACACGGATAAAACGACATTTTCTAAAAATGAATCCTAGCTAGGTCGATCTATCGCCCCCGAAACCCCCTGCATACTAAATTTCATGAAAATCGTTGGAGCCCTTTCCGAGTTTCAGATTATATATATACAAGAAATGCTCGTTTAAAGGTATTAGGTATTAGGTACTATAGATTAAGCGGTCACAGTTTATGACTGACAATACCTTCCTCTCGGAAAATGGGTTGGTACCTCATCAGATCTCAGTGTCAAATCAAATAATGCGCGCTTCCCAGTTTCCTCTTACACACTTCTGTCCTTTTTCATAAAATCACTTCCACAGATCAATATTGTGCGAGAAAACTTCTTTTATCCCTTTAAGAATACCAAATAAAATTATACGAACCTTTATACGCACCTTGAGTGATTTTCTAAATTTTGTTGACATCAAACTGAACAGTATTGGGTTAAGGACAATACTGAACCAGTTGTGAAATAACATAATCCTTTGGCCGATACTCCACCACTGAAAATAAATTGTTTTTTAATTTATATTTACTCACACCTTATTTAATCTATTCGGAGTAGACGTAGACAGAATAATTAAATGGAAAAATATTGAAGAACATATAACAATAAAAATTTTGTTGATACAAACAAAACTGCGTTCAACAAAAAGAGTAATTCCATGGATCGTAAACCAGCTATATGGCGTGGCTTTAAGGCTACATTTAGCCAGTTTCATCCCCTGTCAGTTCACATTATTTCCATGTTATTCAAAAGAAGAAGAATTTTTTAAATACAAAATGACAATATAACAAAATTTTATATTTTTGAATGCGCAAGAGTGTCACTTCCTACGACTATGTAACATACACACATACTTCATAAAACATTTCGATTATCACCGGTTTGATTAAATAACAAAATATGTTATCATCATCATCAGTCTATATCCACTGCTGGACATAGGCCTTCCCCCTTCCACAGCATGCGGTCCGCTTCCAGCGGCTTCCTGCCGTCCTCACAAGGTCATTGGTCCATTTCGACGAAGAGCTCCCACATCTAGTCCTTATCATCCGTGGCCTCCATTCCAATATCCGCCATCCGACGTCGCTAGCTCGACAGATGTGACCGGCCCATTGCTACTACAGCCTACTGACTTTAATAACTGTGTCGTTTACTTTAGTTCTCCGTCGAATTTCTTTGTTCCGGATTCTACTCCGATGAAAATATATATGCAATAATTATTATAAAATTAATCCAGTAATAATATAGTTTAATCTCCGGAATCTTTTTTATGACATTAATCATTACTTACTTTTCAATTAACACTCAATTATTTATATTAATTTCGACAGTCTCCGAAACGTTAGAGGTAATAAAGGAAGTCCATTTTCAGCCACGAACTTATAACAAATTGCACAACACAGAAAGACGTGAGACATTTACTGTCATAATTTGTCTCCCAAACTTCTGAATACATTAGTCATTGTATAAAGTTATTTACTTCGGAACTGTTCTTAGTAAAAAATTACTTTCTTACTTTTACTTTACTCGTGGCTTTTCGTAAGACGGTTAATGAATCAAACTTATATAATATTGTGCGATACATTTGATTATAGTTATGATTGTGAGAAAAAAAACGTAAATTAACCGTATTTCTTTTGTGTTTATATTTCAAAATAAAAATCATAATTCTTGCTATTTCACATAGATTGACCATACGTATAATTTTAACTGTTCTTTCAGTATCTTAACTGGAAGTTGTTCAATTGCATAAGATTTCATCAGAGATCATAAGGTTAAGTTTCGTAAAATTGTCATCTGTTGGTGTAAATAAGCAATTAACAATTTTTCTTATAAAAAAGCTGTTAGAAATAATCATTATATCTGTACCATATTTTAAGGTAATATAAATAGTTAATTTACATACAAATAGCGTATGCTAACTTTGAATACAAATAGTTTGTTTTATTTGTAGCCATGTTTATATGTTTCGAGGGCATAAAAATGAACTTAGTCAAAAAACAATTCACAACACTACCTAAAATTTTCACATATCGCCAATATCAATTATATATTAAGGGCTCTTATTAAATTTTTTTACAGCGGTAGAGCCCGCAACGATAACATCTGTTGCACGAATGGGCCGGCTCGACCAGTGAAATACCACGACCTCACAAAGAATACAGGCGTCAATTAGAAGTATTTCTGCGTTTAGTCTGATAAGTGAGGTGCCGGAGGCCTAATACTCGTCCTTTTTCCCTTTCTGTTCTCTTCTAATAAGGAAAGAGTGGAAAGGGGAAGAAGATTTGATGGCAGAGGGGTGGATAGAAAGAGAAAATATCTTTGTTTCTATATATCCCTCCTCTGTCCATTACAGGAAAGCAACGCATCTGCAACTCTTTGGTTTGTTGCAGATGCCTATGTGTAGCAGTCACTTAATATCGGGTGTACCGCTAGCTCGTTTGCCACCTTCTTCTATAAAAAAAATGAAACCATAAATTTTCTTACCTTTGTGAGATGCATTAACTGTCGCATGTTATACACGAATATTAGCACACGAAAGATGCAGAACGGCAACCAGCACACCACGAAAGACAGCGTCAGTGCTACTGAGCATCAAAAACTCGTATAGAATAAGTGTTATCATTCGTTTTATACGAAGAATTAATAAAAAAACCTTTACGTTATTTATTATTTGCAGAAAATAATAAGAAGTGAATCATTTCTCAGATTAATTTAATAAATAAAAACTTATGGTGCAACTATAACCTATTTTCAATTTACTGCTGACCAAACATTAAACCCCCATATATGCCCAGCCATCTAAACCGAGGTGCAGTTCAGCTCATCGTCGATTTGTGACTTAATAAACTAGAAAATCAAAATTTATTTACCAACAAGCTTGTTAACTTTCCGTCTATTATCTCTATGATTAAATATCTGATTCTTGGAATTGTTCTTTTCAGCGAAGTAGACTTTCAAAGCGATCATGGTGTATACAAATAGCATTATTGCCAATGGTATCACAAACGTCACCAATGCTAATACGCCATTGATTACTCTTGCGAAAGGCGTCGGTATGGTGAAGCACACCGCTGACTTCTTTGTTCTCACTAATTCCGCCGTCCATATTTCAGGTAAAGTCTCCGCTATAGCTATGATCAACACAATTACAATCACCTTGGTCACTCGTCGGTACACCGGAGTTGATTTTAACAACATCGGATGACATATCGCTATATATCTCTCCACAGCCAACGTTGTCATAATCAAAATACTATTATTCCAGAGCAGTATCACGAAGAAGAAATGAATTTTGCAAGCCACATGACCAAAACGATATGAATCACTCAAATATTCGTAAATCTCCAACAACATAGCAAATGATACTATCAAATCGGAAATCGCCAAATCAAAGAGATAATAATTCGTGGCAGTATGCATGTTCTTATCATAATATATAACGATGCAAGTTAATAGGTTTCCAATAAGACTCACAAAAAATACTATTAATAGGAAAGTTACTAACAATATAATCGTCCAAGGCTGTTCTTCTCCTCTAACTCTCGTTAAAAATTGAGACCATTGATTGATGTCAAATTCACTCTCACTTTCGGTAATATTATTCATTTTCTTTAGTCTAGTTTTCGTTTTTTGCACTACAATAACATCGTTTATAAATGCTTATCTCTATGAAACTACTACAGTAATGAGGCGGGGTGCACTCCGTCGGTGCCTATTTACTAGCTAACATTATGGGCCGGACATTAATCGTGTTTGCTAAATTAAGTATACATAATATGTACATTGCGATAAAGTGGATTAATTTTTGGATAGAGCGGATACTTAAGTTGGAGTTATAAGTAGCCGAAACATTATTTCATAATTCTGAGAGGAAAAAATGATTTCAATTTTCCCAAGACAAACCCATATACAATATCGTAATCTTTATCATCATCATGATTGTCAACCAACACGCGTCCACTGCTAAACTTAGGCGTAGAAAGATCGCCCCTTCATCGTATGTAATCATGTAATCTGACCTCCCTCCAGACCCTTTCGAGTCTGACCAGATCGTCGGTTTACCCTGTGCACGGTCTACCCTTCTAGACCAGCCACCGTTCTAGAAACTTTTGACGCCGTAAGTTACCTTGGGTCTGCCTCGGATTTTTTATATCATATCATAACCAATTTTACGTTGTCAATTTATTGTGTAGCTGGCGCGGTAAACTTCGTTCCGCCTTTGAATTAATTAATGTTACCTTATTTAATTTTGTATTAATTGCTGAATGGGTTACCCCCGGATTCATCTCTTCATTGAAACACCTTGAAAAGCACCTTCATTGAAACACATTGAGCACAGTGGGCGATAGTGAGGTGCGCGGGGCAGGAGTTGTCGCATCAAACGAATTCAGTCATCGGTATGAGAGCCGCGCTTGAATTTAGTTTCGCGCAAGTTAGTTTTAATTTTGCGATAACTCCTTAGATATTCATTAAAATTATATGATGTACAAGATTACCATAATGTGGATGAAATGCTTTAAGTAATTTACGTATTTAAGTTGATAAGTATTAATATTGTATCCGCCTAAATAGTTTTCCAATTGTATATTGTAGCATTGTACGTAGCCATTTTTTTAGAAGTTGGAATGAGTATAGCAGGCTATCCTTAAAAGATAGACGTATACCATCGCGGACTATTTTGTAGATCTTTTTAAGATATATTTCGTAAGGTTTATGCAGTGTTTGAAGTATCGTTTCTCCACAGTTTTTAAACTGTCAACGTCCAATCGTTAAATTATGAACTGGTGAAATTTTGTTTGCGTAATATGTTATTAAAAAAACATCTTATGTACTTTGTAACGAATGAGGTCTTTGATGTATGAAGCAATACTAAGATTAAAGAGTATTGGAAACCAAGCAACTGCTAAAGGTGAAAGACGGTTGACGAACTACCTTTTATACACTATGAGCTTCAATAATATAAGACTTAAATAGAGCTACCAGTCCAGGTTTTTTTTTGTAAAGTATGTCTCAATATGTTTAATCGGTACTTTCTGAAGCATAGAATTTTTTAAGCTTTACTTTATCATTAAAGAATTGGTTTTTTTAAAATGACTTTTACGGCCATAGGAACAAGATTAAAACAGTGAACCAGTTTCTGTTTCGATAGATTTAACCAATATTTTGATCAATTTGCACTCGGAACTTCAAGGATTTTCTGTAATTAGAATTCCAAGCAAGCAAGATACTCCAGAAAAAATGATAACGCACGCAAGCACGCTGTGTTTAATAAATAATCTAGTCTAGTTCTTGTCCAAAATCCCATCAGATGTCATACATACCCACTGGTAACCAACCCACCAACGTGGAAGAAGTGTTAGTAGCCAAAAAATTTCGATCAATAGAAATAAAAACTTGCTTATTCAAAAAATTACACACGTTATTTTTTATTATTATTTTTATTATTATATTTATT
>DWTW01002276.1:0-11254 GCA_018246275.1 Papilio slateri
CATCTGTTGCCTGAATGGGCCGGCTCGACCGGTGAAATACCACGATCTTACAGAAGACAGGCGTGAAGTAGAAGTATTCTGCGTTTCGTCCGATGAGTGAGGGTGCTATTTTGACAGGTAACGATTATAATAACTTTATCCCTCTAAATGTTTAAATGTCTACAACACACGAGACTTTCTTTTGGTCCGACAATACAGTACAACACACACCCACGACATATTTCCACTAGGTAACTCCATTACATTTATTTCACATTATCTATTTTAGAACACGTTTGTAAATTGGATATTTTTTTTAATTACATTTATGAGATTAACTATTATTGTTTTAATTGAATTAGTTCTATGTAACGTATTTTTATATATCTATTAGAATATGAAGCAATGAAATCAAAAGACACGCTTCTAAACGAAATCAAAATCGTAAAGAATTTATATGACAAAAATGTATCGATTACTCGTCGATGACGACAAAAATTTATCAAAATTAGTAACATATATTTATTTTAGAATAATAAAGCTGTAAAATATTAGAATGTCATAAATAACAAAGTAATAAATATTGATTATCAGACATCAAATGTTGCAAATTGTACCAGAACTCTGGATGCACATCACAATCAAATAATTATGCATAGGTATAAATATATTAACATCGGTCATATTACCTAAATCTAATCACTTAAATAAACAATAATTTGATAAATTATATATCCAAGTAACAACATTCGTATATTGAAAAAAAAAACTTAATATGACTACAGCCACAAAATCACAGGATTAAATATACAAACTTCCACACTCTCGTCAATCTCAATATAGTACAAGAAAAAAGAGAAGAAATACTTCAAAGAATTTAACTTTTGACTAGATATCGACACCTTAGTTTAATAATTTGCGTACATTTACCAAAACATTTATTTTCAAGACAAATAGGAATTAATGGCTTAATTATGGAAGAGAGTATTAACATCGAATTCGGTTTTAGAAATAACTATAAACTCAACTTACACTAATATGTCCTAGTCCATGTCTAGAACCTGCATTTGTCACCGAACGTTTGTGAAACACAGCAGTTTGTAATCGGACTAGACATATTATAAACTGTCAGCAAATTTTACAATTTCCTGTTCAGTTCACACTGAACGAATCCTTCACAATTTCACATTTTCGACAGTTTATAAACTATCAAAGTCATAGCGTCAAATTGTGAACTAATATTTTGCTTGCTTACGTTATAGTTAGAATGGACGATATCTTAAGAATCTCCGTAATATATATTTTTTTTATATTATATATAGCAGTTGAAATATGGAATATTGGTATATGGAATGATGAAGTGTCCATTGAGCGCTTGGTAATGCAGGGAAAAGTAGAAGGTACCAGGGTACGAGGAAGATCACCCATGAGGTGGACTGATCAGGTCAGAGCGGCAGTGGACATCCCACTGTACGAATGTGCGAAAAGGCAGCAGCTAGGGAGGAGTGGAAGCGCCTGACTACACGGGTGAAGCGGGTCACTACACCAACTTGATGACCACGACCAGTCTGTCAAGGCTGTAACGATAGAGAAGATAGCAGTTATGTTCAACATAACGAACCTATGGTTTCTTTGATAAACATGTGTGACAAAAATATAAGTTAGTGGCGGTTGACATGATACGGCAAATGTCAATGATTTGTTCAGTTCGTGATTTTCTTAGTTTATAATATGTCTAGTTAGGTTATAAACTGACAAAGTTCAGAATCGATCGGTGACATATCCGATACTCGAAACGTACCGTATCACTTATATTTAGAAATATTCTACATGTAATTTAATAAATCTCTAGTTTAATAAATCATCTATCTATTTATAAATTTCTCAAATTATACACTATTTACCGTTCATAAGACGTCCATGATAGAAATATCAAATGCAAAGATATAATATGTCAAAAATTTAAATACACATACGGCTTACTTTCACGAAAATACCAGTACACTATTGGACTAACGTATGTCTCAACAAGAGTAAAATTTGATGATCAACTTTATCAGACATTCCATTGATTGAAAAAACATTGAAGTAATTCTAGGAGCAGTGATGATTACATTCTTATATTGCAGTATCCTTACAAGAAGATAGACCATGATAAACATAGGCCTTACCCCAGGCGATCGCGTCTAGTGATGCACTTGACGCGATCTTCAACGCCGAGCATCCAATTGATGCCAACAGCCTAGCCTAGATCGTTGTTCCATCTGGCACGAAGGCATCCAATACTTCATTCGCCAAAACAAGGTCTCCGATTTAAATCGTTACGTCCACTCCAGATATAACCAGTTCTTTCTTACTTAAATCCTCTCAAAAACGCTCTGTCTGTGACTTTAATTCTCTGGCGAATTTCTTCAATGATGTTGGGTGTACCAGCACCATCAGTTATTGTCAAATTGAACATAAAGAAATATTTTTTATCGACACAGTGCCGTGCACGTGGGATGTAATAAAATACATTTCCTTATTTTCCGAAACTGTGTATGTATTTAAATCTTCGATATTATCAATGTTTCATGTACAGTGGTTGAGATATACGAATCTCTTAACCAAATATCAGTAGACCAATAGGTATGGCTAAATCTAGGTAGCACATACTATTGCCTGCAAATTTTTAATACCTATAACTTAATAATTAATTCTTGGTAATTCTCAATTTAACATTTAACAAGAAAATACTTCTGTACATTATAATGCTCCTATAAAGTGTTTAGCGATCTTCAATCCGAGGAAGTTGCACAAACACTTTCCACTAGCTCTCGTATAACACCCACGATACCGTAATAGAATTTTTAATAGACATTTATCTAAATCCTAGACGTCACTAACACAGAGTAACAATTTAATAATGCATATTTATTTTGTATCACGAAGGCACTAGAAACCTAGTGGGAGGGAAAGGGACACAGATAGGGAAGTATTGGAATAAGGCAATGAAGAATCGCATGGTAATATCTTAAGATTTTTTCATAATACCTGTTTCTAATCGATCTAAAATTGATATGACACGAACTATTGACTACGGAGAAATTTTTAAATATTTTGTCTTTTTTTTCTAATGCTTTTAGAATCACTTCAAGATTTTGGATTCTACTTATTGAAGCGACTCCGATCTGAGCTGTCAGAGATACTAATTTAATATCCTTAAATAATACTGTACCAACTAGGCGAATAAAATATACATCGAATAGGACGTTTAAGATATCAGAAGTCCAATAGCGACACAAATCATATATTACCTATTCCTCGAGCACTAACATGTTCAAATCCATTAAAGAATCACTCGTGACACTATTGCAAACGTCTCCAAAATCTTATTACAAATTTGATATTATTAGGCAGTATTGTGTTAGATTTACAAGACCGTTAATAATCCAGGCTCATAACCTAGTCATTGTCAAAACAGTTTCAGTAGCTAGCAATGTCTTTACATTGTAAAATGTTCGATGTCTGCATCCAAACGATGACGGAATAGGAAATCTTGTCCGAACTGAAATTATATTCACCATTTTCACTATTGTAGACATTAAGAATGTCTTAACAAGTTGTTCTCATACATAGCTCTCCACATGGGCGCTAGAGGTCGGATCCTAGAAGGACGCCTCTACAAGGTAAGTCCCGTCCATTGCAACTCCGGTCTGGTTGCCTTGCACCGTGCTGCCCGCAGGAATGTATTTGCCGCACGCTTGCTGGGAAATTATAAACAAAACATTTTAATACATCTCTGTATTTTTTTTTCTATTTGTTAACAGTTACCACCTAATCTTGTCTTTATTTCAATAATAAATAATAGCAATCCACTAATTTATAATGACCAAACTGTTCGTGACCGTATTAATGTTGGTAACTTGCTTACAGTTTTTATCCGATCGATCCGTGTCGATGTTAAGTTGAGAACTAATGTCTATGTTTTTTTTTTTTAATAATTGCTATCTACAACCTGCTAGTTTAAAAATAAAATAAAATATTTGCTGACCATATTTTGTTTGTCAACGTAGTTTCACTGTATTGACAATCTTTAAGTTCTAACTGACCTTAGAAACATTTAATAATTTGATTTTGAATTCTTAAACTTAAAAGAAAGAAAGTATATCTCAAGAATTATCAAATACATTAACAGTTATTTCTCTATCTACACAATTAACAAGTTCGCTTACACTTCGAGACGCTCAAGCATTGACATCAAAGCATACGCGAGTTCCAGAAACCTGGAACTTCTTCAAAACATAAAAATTGACGTGATTGAGGAAAGTGACATAGAAAAAGGATCAAGAATGAAGTGTGGACATGTAAAAGTGGGGGAAAGTAGCTAGAGTGTTATGAGTGACATAAAGGTGTGCTTGAAGCATGCCAATTAAAAAGAAACAAATATTGTTTTCGTCGATGTAGACCCATTAGTGTGTGGTGCATTTGTTAGTCTTGAATTAAACATTGTCGTAGAATTAGTTACACAACCGAAATTTTAAATATGTAATTTTGATTTTTAAAATCTAACTTTTGTAATGTGTTGAAATTGTTTTGTATAATATGAACGGATGTCGATGGTATATTAAAATGTTTGGGTGTCCACGTCTGGGCCATTTTAATAGTATATGAAAATTCTGTAATACAAACGGCCTCTCAAGAAGTTTGCTACCATCTGCCAATTATATGATGTGTGCAGTGTGTTGGCATTACCTTGAGATTGTTATTTGTATTCGCATATGTAAAATAATGTATACATTAACATAAATAATATCTGAAATCGCAGAACGACATCCTTTAAAATATAAAGTTACAACACTCGTGGATCTACTATTGTTTGAATCACATTATTAGCATTTCAGTAAACTATTCTTTTTCTGAGGGAAATATCTCTAATTATATGAAGATTAACATTCATTTGCCAAGGATGCGATTCAGCCACAATATTCATTACAGAAATATTTATAACTAACAAATATAAGTGTACGAGACACCTCACGGAACCAACAGAAAACAACGCGTCTTACATCAGCGGTACGACAGCGGAAGCTTACAAAATAATACATTTAGACATTAAAATTTTACAAGAATCTTTACTTAAAAAGCAACATCTTTTAGCAGCCAACACCCTGCAGACATTTAAAGCCTCAACATTTCTTTTACCACCAATTTTTACCACGCAGCCAGTACCATTGAGAAATCAAATTATACAATGAGATAAAACATATCTCAGATTATACAGAACACAGAACAAAATATTGTTTATAAAACAAAATTTTGTTTCCAAAAGTCAAGTCAGAGAAGAGCTAAAGTTCTTCTCAAAAGGGTTTTTAATTTATTAAAAACGGTAGGCTGCATAGTAAAATGAGAGGGACGTACTGGTAGGGGGTCTTCACTGGGTGCGGCCGACATAGAGGTGTCTGAGGGCCTGGAGGTCGCAGTGTACCGGCGATTGCCTCTCGCGCGCCCTTTCCTACCCGGATCTAATAGCAGGACCTGTTAGAGCCAATTGGATACCGAATATTCGTTAAATGCAACAACAAATGTTTGCTCAAACATTGGTCAAGATTGTCAAATGTATGTAAAATAAATATTGAAGATTTAGATATTTGTAGTCAGTATCATGTATAGTGTAAAGAAAGATATGGAAAATGTAAATATGACTGAGTCGAATAATGATGATCTCAAAATTCAAACAAATAGCAAAACTGTAAATAATACTTAAGTAGGTGTCAGTGATATAATATTTCCATCATTACCTTTCATCATTACCTTTCACCTTATACAATAGAAAACTAAACAGACTTGATAGAAAACACAATTCAGTTATTACTACATTGGACAAACGGGCATGAAAAACTTATATTTATGACATTTGATACTTACTTTAGTCATTTACCTTGAGCCAAACCTTTGTTTAAAAATAATGATTTATATAAACACGTCAATAAGAGTTACAAACGAAACATTTCATGTTAATAGGAATTACTTCGGCTTCCGAGTCCATGGGGTGTAAATACATATCGTAAAGGGCAATAGCAATAGCAAATCAATTGGTGCCCTTTCCCAACCTATTAGTAAGTATGTGAATTATAAAGCACCTTATATAGATTATACAACTTGTGCTTACATCAGGCGAAAGCGCTGTTCCCACTGAAGTATTTCCACCTTAAGCACGAAAGGGACAATTAGCGGATTTTAGCAAGACGTCGTAACCACAATGGCGAAGCGACAACAGGGAGTACAAATACGTATGCTGATGGAGATCAATTTCTATGGCCCATTAGAATCAACGCATGAATTTGTTTCACCTATTACAAGGCAAGTTTAGTTTCGATCGAAATACGTGGAATATTTTCAAATAAGACACCTAAAAAGGTATTGAAAATATGTTTCAAGTGTCGGCCATAGAAACAATCTGCTCGAAATTGGTTTGACATGGAGTCTGTGCTGAATGTGGTCTGTACCTCTCGGAGCGGGCGCGCGGCGAGCCCGATCGGGCTGATGCACCTTACGGAACGACGGCGCTTCTGTTGTAAAAACATCGCTTTATACAAAGTGTTCTTCGTAGTCAATTAAGAAATAGAATAATAATTAATATCCGACTATCTGAGTTTTTTTATAATAAATTTAGTAGTGCTTCAACACTCTCACTTTTCACCTTCAAAAACTTTTCATCTCACTCGGAGTTAAGTGGCTATGAGATCAAATGATGATACGCCTTTGTTCGGTTACCTAAAGACTCTTGAAGGCGCTTGAAACTTTACAAATGTTTGTATAAAATATATTTTGTTTGGTACAATTTGGTAGTTGTTACAACACTCTTAAAAATATCTTTTACCATAAAACGTTAGCGTAAGGTAATATTATTTTGTTTCAGTCTTTTCTCCAAGGAAAGTTAACGTTTCCTTACATATAAATTCAGATTATGTGCGGTTTTTAGGTATACTATCAATAGCTTTATAGGAAAACATGCATTATAATATTACCTACATAATTAACGGTTGTGTTGTTAAATCATAATGTGTTGCCTTTATTAAAATTAGCTAAGAAGATAACTTCACTGCCTCTTTATTTTGTCAATTAGTTTTAGAATCAAATCAATCACTTATAACGCTAACAATAAAGACATTAATACACATTTTTTCCTATTTTTTATGTTTATAAACTTGCAAAATGTTGTTTTTATTGTATTATACACATTTTTTTCCTATTTTTCATATTTATAAACTTGCAAAATGTGGTTTTTATTGTATTACACACATTTTTTGTGGTGGTAATTATGAACAATTTGTGAGACATTATTGTAATTACTTTATTTTCTTTACTTTTCTCAAATAAAATGACATATGAGACAGAAACAAACCAAAATTGACACAGGGTTGGAACCCTGTGTATTTTTTTATTGCAACAAGAAAATTGAAGAAAACGTATATCACTGGTTTGCTTCAACATACCTCATATGTAACTATCGGTTTAATTTTTAACCTTAACTCCTGTAAGTTGCTGTTTTCTGAAATGTATTGGATATTAGTTGTATATTTAAAAAAAGTATGATACATCCTATTTGCTAGTGAACTTCTATGTGTAACATTAGAATAAAACATTTTTAATAACCTTGATAATGTAACATACATATAATATACTAGCTGTACACATAAAGAAAATTGCTTGATTTCTATACTGTCTATTTAAGTACTTCCGAAACACTTTTTTTAAATATTTTTATGAGTACTACTCACCAAAGTTTCAATCAGACGGATCGTTTAGCGTTTAGATCGTTTATATGGCTTATATTATCAAGGTTATCATTAAAAATGGTAACAAAAACTACATTGGATTGTTGAAACACAAATGCCCTTTGTGTTAAGTAAGGCTCTAACAATATTTCATCATGATATTAGTAAGTTGTTATGCTACTACGAAAGCATTCGCCGTCTCCAGTTACCTGATACTTCTGCGGACAGCAGCCGCAGCGTGCGCAGCAGGCGAGCAGCGCCGGGGCTCGACCCGAGTGTGCGGGGGACGCGAGGGGGGAGGGCGAGCCGGGTCGCTTTGCAGCACCGTTATAGGGATTCTCCATTTCGACGAATTCACGATCCTAGTGGTATTGAATCAAAATGAAAGAACATTGTAATAAAAGTTGTATGAAAGAAAACTCTACTTCTTACTACATTCATAAGCGCATACGTTCTTATCAGATACTGGTACTCTTAGCATCAACTTTTACTAGTAAATCATTAATATGGTCGGTATAAGTTTGTATACGACACCTCTTGCCGACACTATCACTCACTATTAAAACATAGATTTTTGTTTGTTGAACATTGTCTTTTTAATTACTGCGGAATATGCATTCCAAATTACTCCACATTTATTACTGTTTCCATTTATTTAAATAGCTGTCTTAATTTTATCTTTTATTCACATATTATTTTTTATTAAGGAATAAACAAAAAGAATTTTAAATAAGATTTTTTTTTAATAAAAGAATATGACACTAACAGTAGTACGCTCCAAGCATCGCAGTAAGTGGTGGTGCTGCAATTCGAAAATGTCTTCATCGCGCCCGGCGTCGTCCAGCTCGACGCCGGACTCCTGTGCGGCGAGCCGAGCCTCCGCCGCCTTCTTCTTAGACACGAAGGCCGCGCCCGACGACGCCTTCGCGATGCGGATACGGGCCAGGCGCGCTTTCTGCAATACATTATAGTCGATATTATCTATGTAAATAATGTGCAAAATGTTTAAAATTAACGTTAAATTTTACGTTAATCTGGGTAGCCAAATTACTCTACCTGTTTACATAGATTAGATGAAATATATGGATAGAAAGGAGAACTTGTAAATCAATATTTCATGAAGCTATTACAAAATTTATTCATAAATATAAAAAGTACAGAAGTTGAAGCGTCAATAGACTAATATTTTTAGCTGCAGACTGCGAAAGATAAGGTGTAGAATCAACCATTCAACTATTGATGTTATCCATCTCCTACCAGGAGCTAAGCTAAACTTGGAACAGTAAAAGAAAATATAAGTAATTTATTTTTACAACACTTGTAATATAAAAAAAAACGAATCTTAGGCAGCAAAAAAAAGCAAATAAAAGAAATAACTCAGGGAAAATGTTTGTAGTTTTTCCTTAAGTACAGAGTTAGTTCAGCAATTGATTGGATTAATAGTAGGGTACATTTAAATGTTTTTTTTATGACGACAAGTTAAAATCTCAAATCATCTTTATTTAGCTTCACATACCCTCTGCGCCTTTCTCTTATCGGCCCTTTGGTTCTGATGGTAGATCCTGGAGAAGTTAGAGACGATGACGGGCACGGGCAACGCGATGACGAGCACGCCTGACAGCGAGCACACGCCGCCCACGATCTTACCAGCGATGGTGCCCGGCACCATGTCACCGTAGCTGGAATGAAATGAATTAATCAATGATTTCTTTTTTTTTCTTATAAAAGAAGGGGCAAATGAGCAGCGGGAACAATCTGCAGATGCGTTGCCGGCTTTTAAGGAAGTGGTACGCTCGCTTCTTGAAAGACCCTGAGTCGTACTGGTTTGGAAATACCGCCGAGGGCAGATCGTTCCCCAACGCGGCAAAAATTCCACGAGAACCGGACCATCGAGGAATGCCAGCCATCCAGGTTGTGTAGGTGGTACCTGGCGGTCAGTCGTGTCGTCCAATGACGGAATTCGGCGGCAGGAATAGTTCCAAACAATTCTTCAGAACACTCCCCATGGTAAATACGGTAAAAATGCAGAGTGAACTGACGTCCCTCCGCAAGGCCAGAGAATCGAGCCGATCGATAAGAGCTCGGTCATTGACGATTCGAGTCACTCTCCGTTGTATGCGGTCAAATGGAAGAAGCGGGTACTGGGGGGCTCTCGCTCAGAGATGCGAGCAATATTCCATGTGGGGCCGAACTTGCGCTTTATACAGTTATATGCGGTAGCCCGGCTGGAATATACACTGCTTCGCTCTACTGAGCACACCCAGCTTTTACGAGGCCGGCTTGGCCTTGTCTTCCAAACGACTGCGGAACTGAACGTCACTCGATATGTCAACGCCGAGAATATCGATACTGGCTGAGGCAACCAGGGAAGTGTTCTCGAATTGGAGATCTACTACGAAGGGATCTTTTTTAGCGGTAAAGGTGCAAACTTGTGTCTTTTTGGGCCGTCTGCATAACAACGGATGTTGCTTATTTGCAGCATGTCTTTGATATGCAGAAGTTGGTTTAGGTTCTGATCACGTAAGATAATTTTGTTTCGAGACTGAGAAAAAGAATGAGTTATTAACACATAGGATAATAATTGAGACCACCTGTTAACCTACGTATCTGAATAACCTTAAAAGTTCGTCCACAATATCGAATTACGAAGAAACCAAGCACTTTTTATTAAAACCATTGAGCAGCTACTTTCCTACGAGGCACACAAGTTAGAAATCAAAGTTGAAGACATGTGAAACTCTTATACCATACAGTGACGCTGGAATGGAATACTTCGTGAAAAGTTCATTCTAATTCATAAGAGATTATTCTTAAATGGACTAAGTTACATGCTCATTATAAGTTCCAATTCATGAAAAATCAGTTGGCGTCGAACATACGTTATATCATAAAAACACATATGAAAATAACCGTTTTATATTTTTGAAATTGTAACAAAGAATCCGATTGTCATGTTACAAATATACCGTAAATAAAAATGTCACCATGATACATTAATAAAGACACAAGAAACAAGAACTAAATGTATTATGTTCCTTATCAAAATTACATGCTTGGCATACTTCAAATGCAGGCATTGTACTACGAAGCGCCTTAATAAAATGAAACCAACCGCATGCCGCCGTGATATTCAACTCGAAAGCCTTGTTAGGCGCGACGTGTAGCTGTATTATCATTCCGTTTTCTACACAATAAATAAGAATTTTTTATAAAAAGAAGAATCCTATTTTAATAAGTTAACTACGTGAGTGCTACGTTATTTGGTAAGGACGAAGACGACCCCAAGATAATCTGTTACTTTGAAACGTCTAGAACAAATTGCTTTCTAATTTTTATTATTAAAGGAATAGTAGTAACAAAATAATTAAGTAGCCGACGTTCGTTGAAATTCTACAAAAATAAGAAAATGCTTTGTTTTACAATGTCTCATAGTTTTTGGATGCAAAGCTTTCCGAAAAAAAGGGAGTAAAAACTTTTTTTTAGCTAAAACCATTCGAGAGCATACGGAAAACAAC
>DWTW01002277.1:0-11253 GCA_018246275.1 Papilio slateri
ATGCGTATCATATTTCGTAAACGGACCTGTAATATGACCTAAATGTCGTAGGTACAGATAAATTTTCCTCGCGCGGTTCATGTTTACATTTACAGCTTTTAAAGTGCTAATGCATTGTTACTACGGTGAATTGCATGAGTTTGAGTTGGATTTAACGATGTTAGTCGGACAGAGATCCGCGAGTGACTCGCCCCTCTCATCCGATAGGACAGATTCTACTTAGAAAACAATTTAACGTGTCCGATACGCGAATGAATCGCTAAGGTATGGCGACAAGTCGGTTCTCGGCCGACAGACGGCGCACCGACAATTAGGGCGGTGCAATTACGAGCAGTCGGCCGACAGTCGAGTCGGTCCAGTCGGCGGGTGGGTCAGCGAAGCGATTTCCCGACAGCTCCGGCGGCTGGCGCCAGCGCTACGTGTTGTGTAACTCTTAAACGACCACGCATTAACACGCCGGTAGTCGAGGTCGTTGCTCCACACACGGACACGTAGAAAACTCTGCAAAATACTTAAGTATTACCTCGCTTTACGATTTTAACCCTGTCAGGATAGACAGAGGTAGCAATTACTATCCTTTATCACTTCAGTCCCAAATAGGACACGGGATGAACATATCATCATACACCAGAAAACGAACAACCTTGTATTTTTATCCCAATTTATATTAATATCCAACCTTGTATTTTTTTTAATGCTTTCAAATTAAATTTAGATACATTATTATTTACAATTCCAACTTAATTTTATCTTGTGCTGGGAGATAGTTCACGAGTTCATATTCGAATAGAGGACCTTAAGATTCACAGCATGTAGCCTAAGCCTATAGGATATTGGAGCTTTAAATAGGATTACAGGACCCGTACACCAACAGCTAAGTACTTGCTAGTTAGTTGCAAGGCTAACGGGATCGCTAAGTGCATATAAAAAATAGTTGCATGTTATCGATAGAATTGTGATACGCAGTTCGAATCTCGAATATGCCTCGGAATCCGTTACACGTTTGCCGTAATCCGTTAATCTTGCGCAGCGTGGGTGTCGACGAAAATGCATTCGTTTGTCGTTCTCACAGGCGTCTTACAGCTTTTAATTCATATAACTTGCCAAAATGGGAAACAGATATATTACTTTTAAAATGTTACAGCTCATATTTGAAGGGAAGAAATTTCCATATATTTACCCGACTTTCTCGATCCGGGCAGAATTAGTATCCGCAGTAAATATTTGTGCGATGAAGCTGGGTGTAAACTTGGTACATATGAATATTATAGATAGCAATTTGTTGCAAATAATTCTTCCGATTACTGGTATTACAACTAAACGTTAAAATACACATAATAACGTAGTATTACGGCAATCACCACAAGTAGTAAGCGACAGGACTACAAGCCGCGAATATATTGCAAACATCATAATATATTTATAGTTAACAGCATATATGACAACGTACATACATACTTATGCAAAAAAAAATATTCCTACTTGCATCCTCATCATCATCACCATTAGCTCATTTCTAACCAAGGTGAACTATGCATCTGGAAGAATAAGAGGAAGAAGGTAACCCACACTTTTTCCCTTAGATAACCTACACGTGCGCAAACAATTTATGAAAATCATAATCAGAGTTTATGAAGAGCCAATAGCCTAATGGTTAAGGGTACGGACCGCGAAACATTCACAACATGGTCGTAGGTTCAATCCCGCCATTCGACTACTGTCGTGATCCATGCCCAACCAAGTTTAGAACTTGTTTGGACATGGTTAAAAGTTAGTAAATAACTTCGATAATCTACTAATATTTCATATATATGCCCGAGGATGGTTAGGTAGGTGGCCGGCCGTAAAAAAACTACAGCCAAAACCTATTACAGTATGGATTAGTTTTACATGCTATCTATCTTTAGACCCGGCGTCGTCGGGTTGAAAATTGCACGATAATATAGATTTCTAATGGTGATAGAATTATCTAAAAAAAATATCGTGTAATATCGAAATAAAAAAAATCATAAGCGGCTAATGTCAATCTAAAATTTAAAATAAAAATTATAACCTTTCGTCTGTATCTATTACCAAGTTTAATAATCTTAATGGCTGATTCGAATTGAACGCACCTAGCGATAGCGAAGAAGTAAACGATCTAACTGGCGAATGATTGCTATTAAAAACTTCAGACATAAATAAACACGCACACACACCATTAGTAAGCCATGAGTTATCCGCCGTACAAATTCCATCTATTATAAAACAAAAATAGTGATCATTGACCTCTTAAGTATTAAATTACTCAAAGTTGCGCTGCTATTTTTGATTTCTTTGTAGAATATGTATATGGTTGTAAATTACTAATTACAGACAATGTTGTCTATTATAGTTTACAATTCCCTTGTAGAATCTTTACAGTAATTTTTACAATTATCTAGTCATTCCTACCCGGCGTCGCCTGCGTGCATTTCATCAAAAAAAAGTTTCATTACTTCTCAATATATCTTTTTAATGTTGAAAGAATTATTACAATCGATTCAATATATTCCGAGTTTACGTATATATAAACGAATGATTCCTCTTTAAAATATTAATACAGGAAAATATAGAGCATAATAAAATATGCTCCAAATTCTGTTCATCTTCCTGAGGTAAAAACACAGAGCTTGTTGAGTTTCAAATGTGATAAAGATTAATAAGGTCTCAAGTATAAAGAAAACTTCAAATCTTTACAAATTTAACAATCTATACATATAAAACAAGATCGTGTTAGGTACTGCTCAGTTTTTTTTTTCATTTTTGAATTTATCTCCGCACCGACTAGCAGAATAGCTAATAAAAAGTATAAAAATTGACGAAAAAAATTATCAAGGAAATGCATTGTCTCATAATTTTTTCGTTTATGACGCTGACTTTGATAATGTCAAATGACAAAGAATATATAATCATACATCATATATACGAATATATAATCAAATCAAAAAATGTATATCTCAATGTACTTCGAATGAAGCGAGTCGACCCGAGTGCAATTCATCCAGCAATTAATGAAAATGAATACAGCTAATAAGGTAACGCGACATAAATTAATTCTGAGGCGGAACAAACTTTGCCAAGCTAATTTTACCCCGACTGATAATCAAATCCAAAAGTCTCTATTTAAGTCATTCCCTAAAAACAGTCTTCTTGTTATTATTTTAAGTTTGGTAGCGACTAAATGACGTATGGATTTTATGTTACACGATACAAACATTTCTCGGAATGAGTTCACGATCCTCACCTACACTACAAAGAATTTACGGAATGCATCTAGAGAGAATGTGATAAGACATACAAGGCGTAAATATTAGGACAGAGTAATACATCACGTACACGAACGCATCCCAATCTCATGACACACGTTGGAAACTCTGACTGAATTTACGAAGTCGCCAATTGGCGACTTGATTGGCTTCACTTTTGACACTCCTGTGAGGTATCTCGAGGTATGTAACCTCTTAGGTTTACGTGCTATCTATCTTTAGACCCGTCGTCGTCGGGGTGTATGTATATTGCACGATAATATAGAATTCTAATGGTGATAGAATCAGTAAAAAATACCGTGTAACATACAAATAAAAAACACCCGAGCGACGGTGATCATGAACAGGTAATGTTAAACTAAAATTTTAACTAACCTTTAAAAATTATAACCTTTTCTCTGTATCTATTACCAAGTATGCATACCACACACGAACGCCTCTCATGACACATGTTGGAAAGTGTAATTTACGCAAAATATGTATTAACTCATAAGTCATGTTTTGTGTAAATTGCACTTAAAAGCTATTAGAAATATTTTAATGTGTTCAGGGAGAGTATAAAATAGTAATTACTCGAAACATATCGTATTACCATCAAACATATAAGTTGCAACTTATATTGTAATTGTATAGTATTTAGGTTTGCAACCTCTTTACCATGAAACACGCCAGGCCTTGACCTCGATAACTTGCAAATTATTCCACTTACGTCAAGCAAAAGCTCTTACGACTCGATCTCGAATAAATTTTCACATCGATTTATTCTCATTTTTATAATTAGTAATTGACATCACAAATAGTTATTAAAAAATAATTATACTAGAATAACATTAAGATGCATTTTATGTTTACTATTATAAATAAATTAGGTATTTGTTTATTTATATAAATAAACTTTATAACCACTGAATTCATTTTAATTTATCGTTAACTATTATATTAGAAATTTACATTATCCAAGAATCACATAGAATTTTTGAATCGTATCGATCGCGAACGCTAAAAGCCAATCTTTAATAATACATGAACTTACGACTTGAAGGTCAATTTCCCAACCAGCTCTACCAACGAGCTACCGTTTTTCGAATTTCAACAGTTTTAGATATATTTGCCTATAGATTCTTCCCGTCATACATATATCGAACCTAATAACCTTAAAAACGACAAGAAATTACAACAATAACAGTTCTTAGTATCAACTGTTTATTTTATACAATACTCAGAACGTAATTTATCTATAAGCGTTATTTAATCTGTATTTGTTTATTTAACTCCTGCGATAAGCGTGCAATAATATAAATGCAACAAAAGAAAATCGAAATATAAATTGAGTTTTTATTCAATCAGTCTGCAAACAGTGTTATCTGTGTACTCGCATTTCACACATCTGACACAATTTTTTTATCGTACGCGACAAAAGTATTCTTACCCAATAACTTATCTATGCGAAAAAGATTTTGTTTAATGATATGATTTAAAATTAAATTTTCTTATTTTTTATTTACTTTACAACGGTCTGTTACTTTAAATTTGTTTTCCACCGTAGTACTAATGTATAAAAAGTTAATGTTAAAATCTATAGGATTGTTTGTAACTTAATATAAGTTATGTTCCTTATATTATTATATGTAACGATAAGTTCCTGCATTTTTGTCTCCTAATATATTTACTCCTATAATTGTGAAATATAGCAGTTGTCATTAATAAAATCATTTATTACCAAGATAAAATAAAATAAATAAACACTAACCCGATTTCCCGCTCCGTGGGCTTCCGAGCACCACTACCCTTATACGATTTACAGTCATCTTCATTTGGAAAGTTTAGTTTTTCTCGAGTGAATCTAAGTCTCGACGTTAACCGATCATATTTTTTGCTTCCAATCACATCGGTCCGAATTAACACAATATATTCACGGTACACAGATTTTTATATACACGGATTATCGTAAATGATATCGTAAATACGGTGGTTGTGTGAATGCGTGGCGTATAGACTCGTCCGATTGCCGCGACGTTCGCCGTGCGACTGACGACGACTGTTTGAGTTGAGCTTCGTATCAGCACGCGGACTCAGCCTCTACAGCCTCCGTTCTAGTTCTGCGTACGCGCATACAATAAGGAATGCATCACCGTTTAATTTAAAATCCGCGCCGACATCGACAGCGACACATTCTTTCGATATCTTTTTTTAACTATTGCCTCTTATCCGATCAGGTACAATAATAAGACAAATAAAAAAAACAGTTCTCATGCATTTCAACCCCACTAGAATATATAAAAATAACAATCGCTATATGCCTTTTCCTGTGCCTTATAGATTAAAATAAGAGTATCTCGTATTACCCGACCAAATCCAAAAACATACATTTATGATTTTCAAAAACCACCGAACAAATTTTGCGTCGACTAGGAATCGAACCTAAGATCCGTTACTACAGCTATTCTAACCACTAAGGCTACAGGTTCATTTCATACATTCATTCAATAAACAAGAAGTACATTACACTGCACGGAAGCGGAACGAGTTTTGACGTCTAAAAGCGACTCTTCGATGTTTAACAAGAAGAGAGAGTGCAATTTGGTATTTGTAGTAAAAGCTTGTGTACAAACTGTTTAGTACTTGTAGTTGTCGTAAGGTCTGGGCATCATCTAGATGTGCCGCTCGACGTCTCAATGTGAGAGCGACTCGGAGGCGCCTGTTGCTATAAATTAATTCACACTAAGCCGTAATTGGATCTGATCCGCCTACGCTCAACCTGCGCACGGCTCAGATTAGCTGCGGCACGCGGTGCCCACTGCGGTGGCAATTTGTGATTGTATTGATGCTAGAAGATCATGCAACGCTTACCGATATAACGTTATATGTTTATATATCACTTATAAACGTAATTAATAGTTACTTCTTATCTCCAGATACATAACTAATAATATGTTAACATATACATAGATTATTTCATCTAAGAGTGATCACATATACGTGTATATAACACATTACATTTACAAACTGGTATCTATGAAATCTAATCTAAGTAGAGCTTGATAAATCTTAAATAATCCAGTCAGTGTATATTTGGTTTCTCGTCTTCTCATCAGGACCAAAAATGGGTCAATCAATGCAACAACGGCTGCATGAATAGGCTGCATAAACCGGAGTAGCATGACCTCACTACCGACGTTAAGTAGAGCTGGTACATAATTCTATGTTTCATTTGATAAGTCAGACGCAGTGGAGCTCAACCTCTTCCTACCCTGTCCTTATCTCTCTTTTTTTACTTCCCCACTCTTTTCTAAAGAAAAACTGGTAATAAAAATAGATGCCCGTCAGATGTGAAACATTACGCCGAATATTCCAATTTCGAGTAAATACAAAAATATGAAGTAGAATAAAACAGAATAAAGTTTCGTAATGAAACCATTATGACAGAATAGTCTTATTTATAATTATAAATTAGTATGAGAACGCAGACATAAAAGGGAGTCGTTCGAAACGAGCGTAACGCCATTAGAGCGTCACACCCTTTGCCGTAACGGCATACTGGTCGACTTTACTGCTAAGGAGCGCGAATATATGTTTCAGTAACGTGGTGGTCACTTAGTATAAGTCAATCATATAATTTCTACTAAACTACTGATGTATACGATACCCAATAATCGATGTGAACAATCAATTAATTACTTTATTTATGTTCGTATAAACTAATTACGATTAATTAACGGCATCTCAACGATTCGTACCATCGCAGACTTCTCGAAATAGATAATAACTGTAAAAGGTAGCATCACATCGCCTATCTCTTCCACGTACTGTCTCCTAGCAGACTGGCTTTCTGTCAGGTTTTCACTGCATATCGTACGAGTTGCGTCGTCACTGTGATCGTCTGTACTATTTATATCTAAGTCCAAGACGTTACAATTTAAATGTTAATTGCTTTGCGCAAAATGTTTATTTATACATCACAATTTATTATTGCTCTAAGTAACCCTCTAAGTTAAGTTACTTGGAGATATACAAGATGGTAATTTACTTTTGTAGAATATGATCACTCCCAACCTTCCTGTCATAACAATGTGGACAGCGGCGGACTACTGAGCCTCTACAATATTTAGTGCACTCAAGTCAGTGCAAGTCAGTCACAGCCAGCAAAGCGGGATCACTCCCGACTGATTCTCCTTTAAGGGATCAAATCTGCATTAGTTATTTTATAAGAAGTAGATATAGCACAGATGCACGTCGTGGAAAGTAACTGTTGCTCACTTTTTACGAAGCTAAGGTCAACAGAGTAGTGACTTTATCGCCATACTTCGTTCACAGCTTAGGTTCAGTATTTGGATACGATAAAATAATAAGAGTCCAAGACGACCAATCATAACACAAATATATTGGGATTTATATTTCTAAGTAACTATGTATGTAGCGACCAATTAGCTTAAAGTATCAAGTCCAAAGTTTAAGTCCAAGACTTACACGCCTTTCCTGTCTACTCGATTTGCAGACGGACTATTTAATAATACGACTATAATGATTACGTCACAATGCGCTATTATAATATAATAATGCAATACGGCAGATATTTTTAAAACACGGATTGCATAAACACGCCGAGGCGAGGTTTTCGAGGAAGTCGCGGCGCTACGATCAATTTGCGTCGCCGACCAGACGGCCAGCTTGACTTTTTTCCCGTCGCTGCCTGCCCTAATGAGTGGAGAAACAAACAACACGATTTAAACCTTATTCCGACATTTTTAAAGTTCGTTTTTCTGTGATGTTTAATGAACGTAAATCTGGAGAACCCGGATGGCGCCTATCAATGACTTTTTCAGAAGTTATTTACGTATGAAATATCTTTGACTAAATCATTAAAGTGTCGATAAGGTTAAAGACACCTATAGACTAATGTGTGTATGTGTGCGTGTGTGTGTGATTTGATATTTTTTTCAACTCAATATAGAGATATTACTATGACGTCATATACAACCATGACTAGTAATTTATTTTTATATAAACCTAAATAAAAGATCATGAAAAATTAGATACTCGCAGTAAGTCTTATACTGCTAACACTCTTATTTTAGAAACTCGGATGTATACCGTGCTATTGTATAAAACGCATTTTCACCATCATCAATTCCCAACATGTCTACAATTCTTGGCATCTTTACTATCTAATCTGGGGACATTGAGTAGGGCTCTTTAAAGTATACAGTAGCCACCACCTATAATACAGGCGTTTCTAGTATTGCGGATATTGTAGAGTTCACACTAAGGTATTTTCCACGCTGCCCTTCCGCAAGATAATATTATTTGTTTGTTTCATGCTTAGATATCACTTTTGCTACATTGTACGCGCTAAAATATATTTTGTATCAACTAGGAACTCTAGTTAAGTTGTCACTTGGTTAGTCTCATCATTTAACAACATCAACTGAAAGATGGACGTTGGAATCCTCCAAGAATCTACCCTCATCCTTGGACTTGGACTCCTTCAACTTTGACATGAGACATCTTGTAGGAGACCTACCTACGCTGCGTCGTCATGTGTATGGCCGCCATTGTAGAACCGGCTATCAATTCTACTATGGAACAATGTATCCAGACGATTGCCACTTCATTTAGCTTTAGTTTAACAATTCTACGGTCAAGAATTGTTAGTGTTATTACATAAAAAAACCGAAATATGTCCAACGATAAGCTACACATGAAAGCAAATCCTTTTTCTGGTTAATTGTGCCATAAGTTAGCATTGTGAAAGGATTTTATTGTATTATTTGTTATTGAGTTTGTCTCGCGGCCGAGCGTTTCGGTAACACAATTCTTAATGTAATAACTTAGCATTTTAAAATGAGTATCGCGTTAAATATTCAATACAATTTATTTCCTTTGTTAATGTGCACTCGGTAACGTTTCGTAAGATCGTCTCGTGGCGCTTGATTTAAATAGGGCTGTCGAATCAGACTTAAATTTACAACGAAGGCTTAAGATAAGCTCAAAAGTTTATTAACTAAACAATGAGTAATACTATTTTGTTTGAAGTACAGAAACTATAGGGAAAGCAAGAATTTGTAAGGCAAATCCGTTACCAAACAAAAGTGGAGAATATGGTCACAGCTGATCAGTTAGCCCTGAACCCGAATTTTGAAACAAAACGTTTGACCAAGTCATGGGAATAGTCTTAGAAAAACTTTTCGCATGACCTGGTATCAAACTGATGATCTGTGATGTAATTTCAAGATATTCTAACCTCCTTGGGTTGTCATTAATTGATGCAAAAAAAATTCTCAAGTCCATTTATCCTACAGCAATCATTGAACTTGACAAAAAAATCTCTTGGCTTTAAAAACGCTGACAACATCTGTAACTTTAACTGATTGAAAGGTAACACTTAACATCAGATGATCTTTTCACACTCGTTTGCCTCCGTCTTCTACAAAAAATGTGTATTTCCTGAAGCAATTATTGGTAAGATTTTAAATCATCGAAGATATATGGATAAAAAGGAAACCATTACAATCTTCCAACCCTGGTAAGATAGAATTAGAATCAAGACTTGGTTAGCCATAAGAACATAATTTACTATGAAGCTTATTTGGATCAAGTTTAAGCTTCTCACTAAATAATCCGAGACTGTTTTCATATAAACCTATTTGAAATCATAACTGATGATTATTGTGTTGGAATATTCATACACCATGTATTGCATTTAAAGGTATATGTTGCAAGACGTCTTGGATGATTGACAATCGTCTGAAGGATCATCATCGGACTGGCAGCCCTCTCGGCGAGTGCCGGTGAGCGAGGCACGCGTGTAAATCATATTTGATTAATTTGTTGCGACATCACCGTAGCAGGGCCATGTTATTTCCAATATTCAATTAAAGCCGTTCTAATTAAATTACTTATCAGCTGCTTGGGCAACAATGTCAATACGAGACTATTTATTTATTTAGTTGTGAGTCGGGCGTTTCGCAAAGCGATCGCGTGTCAGAACTCGTTTATAATATTCAACAATAGCGGCCGTGTTCACACTTGCCTATGAAACAGTTGATATCTATTCATCTTTAACCTTTTAGGGTTCTTTAGTTGAGTGTTTGAGGAGAAATGATCGGCCAATTTATCTACGTTTCTTGTTCTATAAGTGAACATTTTGTCATGCCTATAAATAGCGTTTGTTTAGATAGTTGAAGTCAATGCAATAACTACTGTGTATCAGTCAACAGAATGCGAAGTTGGATGTAGAATAAATTACGTATACTGTCTTCACCCCTGTCCTCCCTTACTAGAAGGGAGGATATCTTTTGAGCATTTCAATTACATGGTAAGAAAATAAGTGATATAAGTTCACGTTTATGAATATAAGGACTCTCACATGCAATTACCCTGATCCGGAACAGTAATAAAAATAGTCATTAGCTTCCGGAGCTTATGAGGTTTCAAAATAGCAGAAGTGATTCTGTCGCCTTACAAATGGAACAAATCTGAACAATATATAATATTTTTGTATGTAAGGAACCACAAACATCAACAAACTAAAACTTATCGATTGATACCTGCTATCATCCATACCTCCGACCTTCAAATTGAAAGTTAGGCCCACCTAATAGTTTTCACAATTTTTTTTTCTGAATGAGATACTAGAAATAACGTTGTAAAGGAAAAGTGTGGCTTGACAGAAGACGTTTTGACTTTATTTGAGAAAGATATACTTTGGTGATTGATTGATGTATTCATTGCAATAACGAGTGGCAGTATTTTTCTTTTACTTCAAAAAGGAGGAGGTTCTCAATTCGATCGCTTTTTTTATGTATGTACATCGATTACTCTAAGATTTATGATCCGATTTACGTGATTCCCCACTTTTTAATCAAAATCTGACTAGTATTTTTTGAGTTATTCTTAATAATACGTTATTTTGACGTTCATTTTCATATATTTGTATTTCCTTGACACCGACTCCAAAAATAAAAAT